>WSYH01013402.1:0-17089 GCA_036426205.1 Ascaphus truei
ACAAATCACCCAAAAATCTACTCGCCGAACCAAAAAATCTACTCGCTCCCTAGTCCCGCCGTCAACCCCGCCCCCAGTCCCGCTTTAAAAAAAATACATAAATAAAATAAATTCCTAGTAAGAACATTCGTTTTTGACATACGTTTATTTATTGTATTACATTATACTACAATTAGTCCTTGTTACGTGTGATAACTAGTGTCTGGATGCCCCCACTTCCCAATATTGAATGCAGCAATCCCGCCTGGGATCTTACCTGATCCGCAGTCCCTCAATGTCCAGGTACCTCATTCCCGCAATGTTATACATTGGAGGGGAGGTGTTCCCTACCTGTCTTCTGGGTTAGGGGGGATTCCGATGACTCCCGTGTGAAGCTTGAGTTAGATCTGGAAAAAGGCAGTGTAGGTTATTTCGGTGTAGTATAGGGCAGTTAAGGTATACAGGGTAAATAAGATATCCAGATCCAGAGTGTTAGACAGAGAGTGACAGAGAGAGGGTGAGAGAGACAGAGAGAGGGTGAGAGAGACAGAGAGAGGGTGAGAGAGACAGAGAGAGGGTGAGAGAGAGACAGAGAGAGGGTGAGAGAGAGGACAGACGAAGAGGTGAGTAGAGAGAAAGAGAGAGGGGGAGAGGAGAGAAGGATTCTGAGAGGGGTGAGAGAGAGAAAGAGAGGGGTGAGAGAGAGAAAGAGAGAGCCGGTGACCGAGAGAGTGAGAGAGAGGACAGAGAGCAGGTGTGAGAGAGAGACAGAGAGAGGGTGAGAGAGGAGAGAGACAGAGAGAGGTAGTGAGAGAGGAGAGAGACGAGAGGGGGTGTGAGAGAGACAGAGAGAGGGTGTGAGAGAGACAGAGAGAGGGTGTGAGAGAGACAGAGAGAGGGTGTGAGAGAGACAGAGAGAGGGTGTGAGAGAGACAGAGAGAGGGTGTGAGAGAGACAGAGAGAGGGTGTGAGAGAGACAGAGAGAGGGTGTGAGAGAGACAGAGAGAGGGTGTGAGAGAGACAGAGAGAGGGTGTGAGAGAGACAGAGAGAGAGGGAGGGTCAGGAGGTAGGTGACTGGGTGACTGTGACTGACTGTGAGCAGGTGACGGTGATGTGACTTTGGGTGGGCAGGTGACTGTGGGTGGGTGTCTGTACACACACACACACACTCTCACACAGTCACTTAGTCACACACAGTCACTCAGTCACTCACACACACTCAGTCAAACAGGCACAGTCACACACACACTCAGTCTCGCACACACGGTCACGCCCGCGCACTGATACGCGCGCGAACTCGGTCAAACACACACACAGTCAAACACACACACACACACTCAGTCAAACACACACACACACTCAGTCAAACAAACACACACACACACAAATATAGGCACCACATCTGCTTTACGCCAATCTTGTGGTACTGAATGGAAACAAAAGAAAACAGCGCACAACGCCAAATAGTGAAGCAAATTCAACAATATATTATAGAATTAAAAAGGGGGTAATATATCTGCGTACATAAAAAAAGGTTGGTAAAAGGCATGTAGTGTGTATCACACTGTTTACCACTCGGCTGTTAGCTGTAGATTCAGGTGCTTGCTTCCCTCTGCTGCTGCAGCTCAGTTGATTCTGGGGCAGGACATCAGTCTTTTCACTCCCAAGGGGATTTCCCTTCATGCAGCCAGGTTCAGCAGCTGGTACTGGGGCTTGGTGAAATCGCTCCTGCTTCCTAGCCGATATGAAGCTGCTCCTGTACCTCGGCAGGTGTATCCTCTGCACAGAGGTTAAAACGCAGCTTGCTGCTGTCTTCACAGCAGTGGTGGATTCAATAGGGAAGTTTGAACAGTCTTACAAAGTCTCTCACAAGTGTCCAAAACAGCACACAGGATGAAATAAAAACAGGACAGGCCAACACATAGACAAAGGCCAATGTAAGCAGATATAAGGCAATAGAATGTTACTTCCAACTAGTTTCGTAGAATTAACTACTTCTTCAGGGAATAATTAGGCCATTACCCAGAGGTCTTAAATACCTCACATAGATACCTTATTGGTCAACCAATTAGGGATAGACCAATCATCTATAATAGGTAATGGTCTGCGTGATAGGGAAGATGTGTAGTTTACTTTTAAAACAACAACTTTATTAAAAAAAAAAAAAAACCTAGCATAAATAATTAAAAACATGCTGGAATAAAAGAAACACAATATTAGTCGACTTAAAATAGACACCATCATTACTTGCATAAAAAGATGTAACTAGAAAAAAGCGTAGGATAAAGAAAGGAAAACAGAGATACAGAGATAAATGATACATCCCCTAGGTACAGAGGGGTGGTGAGCTAAAGATTCAATAAAGTGCCCAAATATCCACATCCTCATTTAACCCCTTAGGGGACATAGTATCTAATTTATGTATCCAATATGTCTCTTTAGAAGACAATGTTTTAACTCTGTCCCCTCCTCTTCTATTTACAGGAATCAACTGAATCCCCTTAAAAGTGAGACTTGACGGATCTTTATTATGGTGTATCAGGAAGTGTCTAGATACACTATGTTTTTCAAAACCATTTTTAATATTTCTGACATGTTCCTGAATCCGAACTTTAAGGCTGCGTTTGGTTCTGCCTACATATTGATACCCACACGCACATTCCAATAGGTATACAATATGTGTAGAGGTACAAAGAATAAAGTCATCAATATTAAAAACTTCCTTCGTTACTTGTGAATAAAAAGTGTATTTGTCAGGATGTTGGTATTTACAAATCGTGCAATTACCACAGATATAGTTGCCTTTTGGTTTAGGCCCTAGCCAGTTCTTTTTCGATGTAGTATTGCTCTTACTTATAAAAACATCACTAGGAGCTAACAAGTTTTTGATATTTTTTGCTCTCCTGTAAATAAACCGTGGTTTAACGTCAAGATGTGATCCCAAAATGGGATCATTGCACAATATACCCCAGTGTTTGTTTGTGGTACTGAGCCTGTGGAAATGGAGTCCTTGAATATTAAATATAATCGTTTGGCTATTACTGAGCTTAACTCCTTGAGAACTCTTGGATGTATGCCATCGGGGCCAGGTGTCTTATTTACTTAAATTTTTTCAAGTCGCTTATGAACTTCTTCCTCAGTTAACCAATTGATCATTAATATGGAGGTTGTGGCTTCCTCCTGCAGCACTACTATTGAACTTGATTCTTCCCTGGTAAACACAGAGGCAAAGAATTTGTTTAATACCTCAGCTTTTTCCTTATCTCCAATAATCTGCCTACCCATCTCACACTGAAAGGGTCCTATATTTTCTTTTCCCATTTGTTTGTTATTAAGGTACTTAAAGCTGCAGTTCAGTCTTTTTTTTTTTTTTTTTTTTACATTTATTTTTTTACTTCAATAGTTTTATGTGTGCAATCTCTAATTACCTAAAGAACAGTATAGTTGCAGCTCAATTCGTTTTCCATGTATTGATAGGTCGAAATTTGGTGACATATTAAAAGCTGGCATTTGTTTATAATCTGCTTGACTGGCAGTGGAAGCTCATGAATATTCATGAGCACTGCTGCATTGACAAGTGCTAGAGGGAGGGCAGGGCTGACAAAGGGGTGTGTGCCAGAGCTTGTGACAGGACAAGAAGGGGCAGTGCCTTAGCAAATGGCTGTTAAAATAGAATACAAGAAAATTGGGTCTTTCGAAGTTGTTTTTTAAAAACAGAAAATGCTAAAGTATTTTTTCTTACTACAGAACTGATTTATTAAAAAAAACACATGCAGGATATTGACTGAACTGCAGCTTAAGAAATTTTTGGGTTGACCTTACTTTCTATTGCAATCCTTTTTTCCTTATTCATTTTTGCTAATTTAATTGCCCTTTTGCAATTTTTGTTACATTTCTTATAATTCTGATACGATGTCTCTGTCCCTTCTGGCCTGAAGAATCTAAACTCCTTCCTCTTCTTGTCCATTTCCTCCGCTTCCTGTTTATTTAGCCACATTGGTTTTGACTTATTTCTTTTATACTTATTACCCAAGGGTATACACTGATAAGTGTGCTTTTCTAACAATGTTTTAAAGACTGCCCATTTATCTTCTACATTTTCCCTGCAAAACATCATCCCATTGTATTACTACTAGATTAGACCTCAGTTTATTCAAATCTGCCTTTCTAAAGTTTAAGGTCTTTGTTGAACCCAAGTAATCTGTTTTTTGATAATTTATTTCAAATGAGACCATGTTATGATCACTGTTGCCCAAATGTTCCAGGACTTGAATATTTGTTATTACTTCTACTGTACATTGTTTGATATGACCAAATCCAGAACTGCCCCTCTCCTGGTTGGTTCCTCAATAATTTGGGTCATATAATTGTCTTTAAGCACCCCCAAAAACCTGTTCCCTTTTGTTGTAACGCTTATCTTATTGCCCCAGTCTATGCCTGGATAATTAAAATCGCCCATTATACAAACATGACCCAGTTTTGATGCTTTCTCCATTTGCAAAAGTATTTTAGCTTCCTCAATCTCACAGATATTTGGTGGTTTATAGCATATTCCCACAAACATTTTCTTTATACTTTTACCTCCACTGCTAATTTCTATCCACAAAGTCTCTACATTTTCATCATTCCCTTCATAGACATCATCCCTTAAATAGGTTTTAATTCCGGTTAACATATAAACATACTCCACATCCCCTTCTATTTGTTCATTCTTCCAAAAAGAGAATTCCCCTCTAAATTAACTGCCCAGTCATGGGTTTCATCCCACCATGTTTCAGTAATGCCTATGATATCATACTGCTCCCTTGCAGCTATTAATTCAAGCTCCCCCATTTTATCTGTCAGGCTTCTTGCATTAGCAAGCATGCATTTAAGTTTTTTTTCAGCCTGTACTATTATTTTATCTGCTCCTTCCTTTCTGCTCCCACTTGGTTTAGTCTTTTGAAGTTTTCTAGTATTATCTGTATTTACTATGGGTGTCTCACTGCTTGTCAAACTTGCACTTGCCCTCATTCTATCTCCATACCACCTTGTATCTTCATCTATTTCATTTAGTTCATTATCTGTTTCATTCCCCTCCCCCGTCCATCCTAGTTTAAAATCTCCAGCCTTTTTAGCATTCTCCCCCCTAGCACAGAAGATCCCTCTTCATTGAGGTGCAATCCGTCCCTAGAATATAGATGGCACCTCTCAGAAAAGAAGTCACAGTGCTCTAAAAACCCAAACCCCTCCTTCCTGCACCACTTTCTTAGCCATGCATTAACCTCCCTGATCTCTGACTGTCTCCCTGCGGTAGCGCATGGCACTGGTAGTATTTCAGAAAATACTACCTTGGAGGTCCTTGCCTTAAGCTTTTGGCCTAGATCCCTGTAATCATTTCTTAGGACCCTCCATCTTTCTCTAACTTTGTCATTGGTGCCAACGTGTACCAAGACCGTCGGGTCAATCCCCGCCCCCCCCCCCCCAACAATCTGTCTACCCGATCCGCAATGTGCCGAACCCGAGCACCTGGGAGACAACAAACTGTTCGGTTCATGCGGTCCCAGCAACAGATTTCCCTATCTACCTTTTTAATAATGGAGTCATTTACCACAACAATCTTTCTTTGTATCTGAGCATCCTGAGTCCCCACTGTGCTGGAGGAACTATTCCCCTGGCTGCTAGAGGAATTAGTCTCCCCCAGCCTTGCCATTTCTGCCCCAACATTCCCAATATCTTCACTCAACATGGCAAATCTATTGGGATGTGTCAGCTCAGAAACGACCTGCCTCTCCCTATTGCCCCTGCTTCCCCTTCTAAATGTCACCCAGCTACCTACCTGCTCCTCACTAACAGCGCCACCATCTGCACCACTAGTCGAAGCAAGGGCCTGCTCAGTGAGCTCTAATTCCCTTTCAAGATTGCCAATGTCCCTCAATATTGCAAGTTGCCTCTTCAGATAAGAAATCTCTGATTCTAAAGAGACCACCCGCTCACACCTCTCACAGCGGTATGCTCCTTTGAACATATACTCCAAGTGCATATACATGTGGCAAGATGTGCATTGAGTGGCATTTTCAATCCTGCTCATTCTAGCAACTATGAAGTTTAGAAGTACGAACAGTAAACTGTACTTCAATATACCTGTTTAACTGCTTCTGGTTCTAACTGCACACACTTTAAACAACCAGCACTTCAAATCAACCACACAGATTAGTCAGTACACGCAAGCTCAGGATTCGTTAGAAGCTTCTGTTTAAATAGGGACACCCACCAGGTGTGTTTTGTTATCAATTAACTAACCCCACCCACTGCAGGTGTTAGGCCAGCCAATTAACCAACCACACCCACTCTGCCTCAGGCAGGAGAAAGGGGGAAAAAAAGTTACAGGCTTCAAATTACATCGCACTTTAAAAATAGATTAACCCACAGCACACTCCCCAAAAACAGCCACTCCTGCAAGTATACCCAGTACACAAAATACATGAGACACATTTTCTGGGGGACTGGGCTACAAAGTTAGACTTTCCTAGTTGAAATGAACGAAAAAACAAAGTCTTTAGTTGATCGGGACTCAGCCTGAAATGTCCTGGAACTCAAATCGGCATGAAGTTCCTGACGCCACCGCTCTTTCTTCCGGAGGTGCTTTAATCCCTTGACCGGTAGTTGGCTCCAAACGTCCTGGAGCTAAATTCGGCTTGCAATCCTAGCTGCGACTGCTACGTTCAATTCTCAGAATTTAGCTGCAAAAAGTGGGATTTAGAAAATATTCTGCCTTGAAATTTCTGAAGCCAGTTCGCTGCTATTTCTCTGGGGGCATCTTTTGGTACATTTAAATTTGCCACTGATGTTCTGGTGCTTAAAATCTGCTCTCCGGATTGGCTGAGGGATTCTTATAGTATTTCAGAGTTAATTCATTAAATACTACAGCCAATCCGAGCGTGGGAAAATTCCTACCAGCCAATCAGAGTGATGCTAGGCAAGCAGATCTTCTGAATCAGCTAAGGGCATGCGCAAGCTTGCCACCTCTGCCACTTGTTATTCAGAAGCCACCCACTGGTTTAGGCTCCTCACAGACTGGGAAGGCAATTTGAGTACTGAGGACTTCAATTCATCCAAGGACATGGGTGCTCAAGCCTAAACCTCCTGCCCAAATGCTCTTTACACCTCTGGCATCCTCTGTGGCTTTCACGACCAATGTCTGAGTAGACACGCTGGCACTAAGCTGGTAGCCCAGTGACTCACTCAGAACATCGGTCCGGAAAGACCCAGCTCATTTATACTGTGCACAAGCATATACTGTATGTACTTTAATCACACTGTTTAATAAACCATACATTTTATAGTTTCCTAAGTCTTATGGTTATGGGGAATAGAATAAGAAGTTGCACATTATTCCTTATTAGCCATATCCCCCACACACTTTAACTAGACTTCAACTTAAAAAACTTTTTGCAACCTTATCTATGGTTGTAGCACCCGCAGAACCCCTATACCGGGTTCTGGGTGACCTGGACATTAACTGGGCACCCCCCTTAACCTAGGGACCCCTTGACCATTCCAGGGACACCTCACATCCCTATGCTCCATTTACCTTTCTGGTCTGTGCTGAAGCAGGGAATCCTAGCGTTGCGTCACGCAAGCGTTTAGGGGGAGATTTTGCCAGAGCAATGTGCCTATATCCGGGATTCAGACCTGATTCTTGGGTACATTCTTGGGATATCCAGCAACTCTGGACCCCGAATAGCTAGGCATGTTCTGACAACACTTTATCCGTAAAAAAAAAAACCTTGAAACTCATTGCTCAGCGATCTCTGCCTGTTGGCACTCCTGGAAAGGTAAAAACACATAAATTCTTTATTGCCGCATAATTTTATAAAATGCATGTACAAACACTGGGCTCAAGAGCTGACACTCTTGAACCTCAATACATGGATCAACGGTAACCAAATGCTTAACCTATATTAGTTAGTAAGGGAACCCTACTCTAGTAATAATCCCTATTAAAGCTTCTGCCACTTTCCTATTCTCAATGGATAAAAGTGCCACGGCCTCAAGGTACCTGGTTGCAAAATCAACCACCGTGAGGATGTAGCGCTTCTCGATCCAGTTAGAGACCAGAAATGGTCCCACTATATCTATGGCTTCCCTCTGGAAAGGCTCACCGATCACCGGGAGTGACTTCAGGGGAACCTTCACACGGTCGCTCGAGTTGCCTACTCGCTGGCAGGCACCACTGCTGTGGATGCCCCCTGCCAGTAGAACTGCTGCAATAGCCGGGTTATGGTATGAGTGGTCCCCTGCTGTCCTGCTAGTGGGATGGAATGGGCAACCTGCAACAACTACTGCCTATACTTCCTGGGTACCACCAGCTGTCTTCTACCAGTCAATACCCTGTCTGGAGCATCAGGGACATGCTCATGGTGCCAGAGATACTGATACGACCCACTCTGAGGTAGACTCTGACGCCTGAAGTCTCATGCCATCTAAGATGGGATCGGACCACACTGCTTCTCTGAACCTGGCACCCAGCTCCAGCCACTCATCCTTAGTCACTAAGTCTGGGGCTGGGGAAACAGGTATGTTGGCAGGGATGTCAGAACACTGTCTAGACTCGGTCTGGTTTACCTGTCTGGTCTCTCGGGACCTCGAGATTCAGTGGTCCCAGATGCAGGGGGACGGTGATTTCCTCAGTGTGTGCAGGGGTTCCAAAGGCTCCCTGCCTGGGCAAGTGCCCGATTTTGGCTCCTGGTGACAGCAGCCACAGAAGCATCTTCGTTCGCAAAATTACAGCACCTCGTCCCAGGTCGTTACCGAGTAGCACCTCGGTATGCAACCCTGGCAAAACACCCACGTCTCTCACTCCTCGACCAGCAGCCCTGTCGAGAAACACCCGGGTGACCTGGATTGACCTAGGTCTCCCGTCTGGCATAGTCTCCCGTCTAACCATGTCAGGTCGCACCATGGTAATTGTAGCACCGGAATCAATCAGGCTGGCTGCCTTGCGATCTCAGGTGGTCACCGGACACAAATGTTTCCTCCAGATGTTGTTTACCTGCAGCCCGACATCTGCAATTTGATGCCCTTCTGTTTCCTCCACTGGGATTACTGTAGGTGGTGTAGGAACCGCTGCCTGTGTCCTCAGCTGTACCATTTGGACGGCTGCTCGCTGCTCCTCTGTGGGTATGAGTCCCACGTTGGTCACCACCTTTGCCGCTTGGGAATGTTGTCCCGGAGGGGGGATGCTGGAACGGTGCTGATTGTGACAATCTGGCCTCAGATATCCGGTCAGATAGCAGTGATGACATCACAGCTCTTGCATGAACTCCATGGGCTTCGCTATATTCCCCCTGGCAGGAGGTTTGGGTTTCCAAGTCGGGGTAGGGTGAGCGGCCAATGCTGCCTTGGCTTGGGCAGTCCCGGTAGGAGCGAGTGCCCACTTGGCACGTGGTTGAGTAGTCACATACTCATCCGCCAGCCTGGCAGCCCCAGTGTAGGTCTTTTGTTTCTTGTCAATGACCCACTCTCGATCAGGCATACATTTCTCCAGATACTGCTCCTTGAAGATGAGATCCTGCAGTCCCTGGTATTTGGTAGCCATGCACCCTACAATCCACTGGGTACCGTGCTGGGCTAACTGGCCCACAAATTCCAAGTGAGTATCCCGGCCAGTCTTTTCCCTAGATCGGAACAGTCCCTGGTAAGCCTCAGGATTTAGGGTATATCGGTCATGCAAGATCGCCTTGACATGCTTGTAGACGTGGCTGTCCACGGTCAGGATTCCCTGGAAAGCATTCAGGGCTCTGCCGGTTAACAGTGGGGACAGTTGGTCCTCAAAGACCTTTATAAAGCCATTGATGTTGTTTGTGCCATCCACAAACTTAGCAAAACTGTGATGAGATGCCCTTGGGGTCTGGGCTGGACGGGGTCCCAACAGGGACGAGACATCTGAGCATCTTGGGCAGCCGCGATCAGCTGCAGTTGCTGTTCAAAAGTGGTCCGACGCCATGGCTGTAATGAGAGCCATCAGATCAGCCACCAGGGCTACTGCAAGTGGGACCATAGGTGGCTCACCCTCACTCTTGACCTCTGTGTCATCTGCGATCTCGATATCCAGGGTTACATCCTTGGCTGGAGTAGCCACGGGTGCCTTCATAGCCAGAGGACAAGCCAGCCCGGCTTCGTGGTGCTCCAGATCCTCCTCGAGTTACATCTTAGCCCGACTGTAAGTCGGTAGTCCGTAACTCTCACACTGAGACATTTTCGCCAGTGTACATTCTCCTGTCCTGTGTGTACGTGTACTACTTGTTTTGGGACCTCACAATCTATGAGCTCCTCTTTGTACCATAAACCCCCCACAGGAATTTATAGTTCAAAGCCGAATGATCACAATGCTGCCACCAGAAAAAAGCCTGTCGGGAGACCAGGTACTTTTTACACCATTTATAGATTACCAGGATCGTTCATTAGGCAAAATGAGATGGTAAAAACAAATAGCGTTTATTTTGTTAAACCCACGTACAATAAGAAGAAATAAACAATGAACCGTTAAAAATACTTACTGGGGGTCTGGGGGAAAAATCTAGGCTTTCCTAGGTGCAGGGCGCCTGTGCTCCTACGCACAAGCAGGGAGAAGGGAATGGACCCGATAGTGAGGTGGGGAATCCGCAGGACACACGAAAAGGAGTGAGTTGCCGTGCAGCTGGGGATCGGCGCACTTAGTCACGTGAGCGTGCCGCGCGCAGGAGAATGCGCAACGCGTCCAGAGGTGCGTTGCCAAGCACAGAGACATGACAGTATTGTAAGCCTGCTACCACATCAAGGTAAACCCTACTTAGCAGGTCCTACACTACCCGACGGTAAACTAACCTCAGTAGTAAATGAGTGACTGTCCCAGTCTTCCGGAATCCAAAGGAGATGAGTAAAGATCCCAAGGAGGTCCAGGCAGGAACAGCATGCGATGTTAGTAGTTGCAGGAACCCAGACAGGTAGCCACTGAGTGCTAAATAGGTAGCAGCAGCAGCTGTAAGGAATGAGGAAGTCAGAGAGAGGCTTACTTCCTGTCAGGAGGAAGAAGGCAGGATTTGCCAGGAAGCAAGATGGCGTTGTTTGCTTCAGGATACTTAAAGACACAGGATCTTGACTCGCAGCTAGAGGGCGGCGATCAGAAGTTAAACGAAAGTAAGGAAGGAACACGCCGCAGAGGGCGTGTTCCGCGCATCGTTACAGCCTGCTTGAATGAGCTTAACCTGAACGGGATATACACCCGGTTCTTCTGGTCCTCTTTTCGGCTTCAGTTCCCAGCCGCGACCGCTGCGTTCAATTCTCAGAACTTGGTCCCAGCGTCTGACTTAGTCTCTGTGAGGCAGACTTTTCAGGCTTCCAAACAAAGCCGGTCGCTCTATTATTTCGAACAGAGCAACTTTGAAAAGCCTGCCGTAGCTTCATCGACTCTCACTGATTGGTTGCGCACCTTGCTTCCTCGGTCAGCACCTTACATAACTCCGCTGGACTATCCCCAGAACAGAGGGGGAAGGAGCAGACAATGGGAGCGTGGGAATCGCTTTCTGCCAGCCAATAGAAAGAGGGGCTCGACCCTCGGCTGACATCAGAGGAGTAGGCATGGCAAGCAGGCTTGAAAAGCCGGGTGAGCGGGAAATATGATTTTAGCCAAGAGGAGCAGACTCTGTGACGGAGGCATTGCCACCTGCGGGGTTGGCTCCACCAGGTCTGGAAACTACAAAAGATGTCCCCACTGGGTGCCCTTTGTAGTCCGGACCTGGCCATTGGCCTTCCCTCACCCACCAAACGTTTTTCACACCTCTGGACATCCTCTCCCCTTTGAACTACGGACCCTCTACAGACTTGCTGGCACCTTAATGGGATGCCCGGCAAGTTGCAGAGAGCCTTATAATATATGTAACAAACATATAAATTACCTTTTATTACATGGGGGACTTTGGGGAGATTCATGACTGTACAGGATATAGGACTGGGTTTTCGGGGCTGGAAAAGTAGGAGTCTGGGGGACATGGGGCAGCACTGGTGTAGTTCTACTCACGTACTGTAAAATCATGCCTGCTCGCCGGGTAGAATTAAGGTACTAATGGTAGCTCCAGTCCCCAAACTCCTGCAAATAAAAGAATTGCATTCTTACCAAAATAGCCCACCTAAAACTTACAGCAATTTTCATGACTCTGGGGGTAATGGGTACATGAAAAGTGGAAAATCTGGTCACTTTAACTTCACATGTACATATACCTGGCCCCTGGTTTATATTGCTGGGTAGCTGCCAGGGATTCAAGTGCAACCAGAGAACTTAACCTTTATTTATGAAGCCTGGTTACCCTTGCCGTCACAGCTACCATTGCTGCAAGTTCCTCTGCATAGTGTGACAGGTCCCCGAAGCCAAGGGTCCCCCGAAGCCACCAGGGCGACCACGACCGGTCCCCTGGGCTCCGCTCCCAGGACTGGCAACAGCCCCGACCTGGACTGCTGCTTCAGCCACCACCGCGTTGGCAATGGCATCCTCATGCCCCTTCAGGATTGCTTCCAGCTTGACCTTGCTGTGCCCATCCGTCAACAGACCGAATGCCTCACACCGGGCAACCACAGCTGCACGGTCCCAGGACCTATACCGTTCTGATCGGGAAGCCATCTTCGCCTTGTGGCACTAAGCTAAATGACATGGAAAAGTGTGATTCCCTGCTTTGTATAACATGTATCCGACGTCACTTGTTTTGAGAGCTCACAATCTACGAGCTCGTTTTGTGCTATAAATCCGGGCGGAAACCTTATAGCCCAAAGCCTGATCGCACCGCTTCCACCAGAAAAAATCCTGTCACGGGAGACCAGGACTTTTAACACCTTTTAACTGGGATCATTCAATAGGTAAAAAAAGTTGTGGAATAAAATGAGGTTTATTCGAGTAAACCCACATACACACAATTAAATATAAAGATACAGGTAAAATACACACTGTCTGGGGGTGATAACTAGGCACAAATAAGTGGAGGGTGCCTACTTTGGAATGCTTACCTTGACTGGAAATCTCTCCCGGCTTCCTAGTCCTCTTTTCAGCTAGAAACCCTAGCCGCGACCGCTACATTCTAAAATGAGAACTTGGACCTGGCGTCTGACTTGTCTCTGCAAGGCAGGCTTTTAGTTTCATAAACGAAGCCGGTGGCTCTGCTATTCATAACAGAGCAACTTTGAAAAGCCCACCTGCGCTTCGACTCAAACCACAAGATAGTCTTGTTCTCTGCCTCGGCCATCTCCTTACATACCCTCCACTGTTGTTTCTTTAGCATGGAAGTATTGTTCTGGCAGTTCTGAATTTGGTCATATCAAACAATGTAGAAGTAATAACAAATATTCAAGTCCTGGAACATTTGGGTAACAGTGATCATAACATGGTCTCATTTGAAATAAATTATCAAAAAACAGATTACTTGGGTTCAACAAAGACTTTAAACTTTAGAAAGGCAGATTTTAATAAACTGAGGTCTAATCTAGTAGTAATACAATGGGATGATGTTTTTGCAGGGGAAAATGTAGAAGATAAATGGGCAGTCTTTAAAACATTGTTAGAAAAGCACACTTATCAGTGTATACCCTTGGGTAATAAGTATAAAAGAAATAAGTCAAAACCAATGTGGCTAAATAAACAGGTAGGGGAGGAAATGGACAAGAAGAGGAAGGCGTTTAGATTCTTTAAGTCAGAAGGGACAGAGACATCGTATCAGAATTATAAGGAATGTAACAAAAATTGCAAAAGAGCAATTAAATTAGCAAACATGGATAATGAAAAAAGGATTGGAATAGAAAGTAAGGTCAACCCAAAAAAGTTCTTTAAGTACCTTAATAACAAAAAATGAAAAAAGAAAATATAGGTTATTGGAGATAAGGAAAAAGCTGAGGTATTAAACAAATTATTTGCCTCTGTGTTTACCAGGGAAGAATCAAGTTCAATAGTAGCGCCACAGGAGGAAGCCACAACCTCCATATTAATGACCAATTGGTTAACTGAGGTAGAATTTCATAAGCGACTTGAAAAAATTAAAGTAAATAAGGCACCTGGCCCCGATGGCATACATCCAAGAGTTCTCAAGGAGTTAAGCTCAGCAATAGCAAAACCATTATATTTAATATTCAAGGACTCCATTTCCACAGGCTCAGTACCACAAGATTGGCGTAAAGCAGATGTGGTGCCTATATTTAAAAAGGGAGCTAGATCACACCCGGGGAATTACAGACCTGTAAGCCTGACTTCAATAGTAGGGAAACTACTTGAAGGTTTAATACGGGATAATATTCAGGAATACCTAATGGAAAACAAAATTATTAGTAATAGTCAACATGGATTTATGAAGGATAGATCTTGCCAAACTAACCTTATTTGTTTCTTTGAGGAGGTAAGTAGGAAATTAGACCAGGGTAATCCAATTGATGTTGTCTACTTAGATTTTGCAAAGGCTTTTGATACGGTTTCACACAAGAGGTTGGTGTACAAAATAAAGAAAAATGGACTCAGTAATAAAATATGCACCTGGATTGAAAACTGGTTAAAGGACAGACAACATAGGGTTGTCATAAATGGAACTTTTTCAGGTTGGGCTAAAGTCGTGAGTGGAGTACCTCAGGGATCGGTACTGGGACCCCTGCTTTTTAACTTGTTTATTAATGACCTTGAGGTTGGGATCGACAGCAAAGTCTCCATCTTTGCTAATGATACTAAATTGTGTAAGGTAGTAGAATCAGAGCAGGATGTAATTTCTCTTCAGAAGGACTTGGAGAGACTGGAAACGTGGGCAGGTAAATGGCAAATGAGGTTTAATACAGATAAATGTAAGGTTATGCATTTGGGATGCAAGAATTAAAAGGCGACTTACAAATTAAATGGAAATATATTGGGGGAATCCTTGATGGAGAAGGATTTAGGAGTGCTTGTAGACAGCAGGCTTAGCAATAGTGCCCAATGTCATGCAGTAGCTGCAAAGGCAAACAAGATCTTATCTTGCATCAAACGGGCAATGGATGGAAGGGAAGTAAACATAATTATGCCCCTTTCCAAAGCATTAGTAAGACCACACCTTGAATATGGAGTACAATTTTGGGCACCAATTCTAAGAAAAGACATTATGGAACTAGAGAGAGTGCAGAGAAGAGCCACCAAATGGGATGGACATTCTAACTTATGAGGAGAGGCTATTTAAATTAGATTTATTTACATTAGAAAATAGGCGTCTAAGAGGGGATATGATAACTATATACCAATATATTCAGGGACAATACAAGGAGCTTTCAAATGAACTATTCATCCCACGGGCAGTACAAAGGACTCGGGGCCATCCCTTAAGGTTGGAGGAAAGGAAATTTCACCAGCAACAAAGGAAAGGGTTCTTTACGGTAAGGGCAGTTAAAATGTGGAATTCATTACCCATGGAGACTGTGATGGCAGATACAATAGATTTGTTCAAAAAAAGGTTGGACATCTTTTTAGATGGGAAAGGTATAGAGGGATATACCAAATAAGTATACATGGGAAGGATGTTGATCCAGGGATTAATCCGATTGCCAATTCTTGGAATCAGGAAGGAATTCATTTTCCCCCTTAATGGGTTTTTTTGTTTGCCTTCCTCTGGATCAATAAGTAAGTATAGATATAGAATAAAGTATCTGTTGTCTAAATTTAGCATAGGTTGAACTTCATGGACGTACAGTACGTCTTTTTTCAACCTCATCTACTATGTAACTATATATGTAACTATGAAGTAGGAGGAGCGACCAATCAGAGCGTGGGAACTCTGTCCAACTAGCCAATAGAAACGGGGGCTCATCTCTTGGCTGACGTCAGAGGAGGCGGCGTGCCAAGCCGGCTCGAAAAAACGGGTGGGCAGGAAATATGGATTAGCCAATGGGAAAGGCGCCTACGAGCCCCATCTTCACCCAGCTAACCAATTGCCACCCGCTGGACAGGCTCCACAAGGTCTAGCAGTCTCAAAAGGTGTCCCCACGGGGTGCCCTTACAACTCTGGACCTGGTGAATAGCCCTTCACCGCTCAAACGGTTGTCACCTCTGGAAATCCTCTCTCCTTTGAACTCCGATGTCTTTACAGACATTTCGGCACCTATGTGGATGTCTGGGCTGGCTGCATAGACATTTATACAAAATGCACCACACTTTAAAACATATTTTAATACTTAATACTGTATGTCTTGGGAAACCTTGTACCTCTGAGGGAAATGGGTCTGGGATATGTGGGCTCGAAAATCAGGCGTCTGAGGGACACTGCAGCCCCAGTGTAATTTACCCCATGCAGGCATGTACCCGCAGGGGACTACCGGTAACTTTGTCCCCTGAACTCCTGCAAACAAAATAACTTGATTTCTACCCAAATATCCCACCTAAAACTTACTCCCGAAGTCTTATGTTTCTGGGAAAAGGGGAACAGGTGAAGTCAAAAAAACAGGTCATGCCTTTTTACATTGTACAATATAATGGCCCCTGGCTTATGGTGCTACTTAGCTGCCAGGGACCCACGGTTTTCAGGGGTAACCAGTCGGGTGTAACCTTTATTATGCAGACCGGCTACCCCCTACCGTCACAGTACTCCAATAGGATCACTTTTGCGTCTATGCTCTATTTTAATGTCCATTATTTTATAGTTTGTGTAAATAAAGTTTATTAATCTACTCATCAATCATCCAGTTAAGTGACTGAGTGCACATGCTGGGTTCCTGTTCCTTGTTTAGTGTTCATATGTTTAGAAAAAAAAACTGTTTAATTTCCTTAGCATCAGTCGTTAAGTCTTAGTAAACACTTGCCATCTTCTCACACTATGACCTTGAAAGTGGACGTACACTGGCGACACACTTTATTCGAGCTCGGCTAGTCCCACGAATTCGGGTATACCCGGGTATATTGAGGTTTGTGACTGTTTTCTGCCCGAGTGTATTGGGTTATTTTCCAGGCAGGGATTGAAGCATTTTATTCCCGCTGGCTGCAATACTGCACAGTATATATATATATACTGCATTACAATTCATGAATTTATGCCATCTGGTAGACACGCGAAGCATTGCAGCCTATTAAATCCTAATCATTATCATTTAACAGATCAGCCGCCC
>WSYH01013403.1:0-17088 GCA_036426205.1 Ascaphus truei
GGCTCCGGGAGCGCCGGGAGCCCTGAGATGCGCGTGCGGCCTTGGCAACCGGCCGCACGCGTCCCCGGCAACCCCCGAGCCGGGACCTGACCGCCCTCTCCCCTGCCATCGCCGAACGGAGCCGCCATTGGACGCGGCGGCCCCCGCGATCGGCAGTCAGGTGAGGGGGGTGCGGGCGTGCGGGGGAGACCTGGCTAAAGTTATAACTAGAGCTTTACACTAATTATCTTTAATTATCACCTCACTAAAAGAATACAAAATAATTTAATAAATTATCATATACGAAAACCACAATGAAACTGGGCAAAGACATATAAATAGCATGGTACTGTATACAAAAATAGCCAACTTTAAAAAAGCAAAATAGCCCGCAAAAGTATATGCACTAGATGACAAAGACAGAGAGGTAAAAGTGCACCCGTCCTCAAATAGATCCCAGTCACAATACCCTATAACCACACAATTATATAATAGTCAAAGCCTCAAAAAATTAGTTATACAAAAAATCTCCAGATATTCGCTAGGAACACTTTATCAGAAAATTTTTTATTATAAAGATTCAAATTTAAAAAAAGTGTCTAGTCACATACTGCTGCGGCAGCCTTTATTCTAACAAATCACCGTTTTTTCCCTGGCTTTTTCCTGGAATGCGACACTCTTCACCTGGCGCATGCCGCGTTCGTTTTGCGTTCCCAGCAATGGGTCATGCCCGGCTGACGCGCGGTTGATGGGTTTATTGAGAATGGTTCGGATTTAATAGGCTGCAATGCTTTCGCGTGTCCGCCAGATGGCAGATATTCATGAATTGTAATGCGCATGCGCTTCAGTAATGTGTCGGCTTGCAGGTGTTTCGTTTAAAAAAGATACTGTACCACAGTGTGCCATTGTAACTTGGCCTTGAGACTGAAGGAAGAGGTTGCAAAAATGTATCAATTTAGGCTTTTCATATTAAAGAAAGAGAAAGACCAGTTTCGCTTACAGTATTCTCCAGAGACCCGCCCGCCATGAGTGTTCAAGTGCAGCCCGTTTTCCAAAAACCCGACAGAAGTTATGCGTATTTGATATGGGCCGCGATTAATGCAACAGAAGAGAAGATGGTAACAGTTGTTCAAATTTATCAGTATTTTATCGAAAACTATGACTTTTACAAATTTTCGCCAACTCCTCATACGTGGAAGCGTGCAATAAGGAAAAGGTTATGTAGCGACCCCTGTTTTCATCATATTGAACCACAATTTGTTGGAGGGTATTGCTGTGTATCACCGGATTTTTGCGGTATCTATGATCATGAAGGCGAAGGGTCATGTTAAAACAAACTAAGAAATGACAGTCGCTGCCAAGCAATGCACCAGCACCGGCTTCCAATGACGGTCCCGCCGTCAGTGGCAACCCTGAGTCTGAGCCTGAGGCTGAGCCGGATTTCGCGTGCAGTTTTGATGAAGCTTGCATGTACCTAAGCAATTTCCAGCCTCACAGCTGACAACAGGTGGACTAGTCCTGCTGCAAACTATCGACGTGGATGATGAAGAACACTGGACTGGCAGTGGCCCGGCGCCAGCGCCAGCTGAATGGGAAATACTATGGTGAGTATTGTTGCAGTATTATTTTCTGTGTTTTTTTTATTTTGACAATACTGTATAAATATCGGTGCGATTCCAAAGTCAAGCGATTCTCCTGTAAGCAATATTATTGGCTGAGCGGCTTCTACAGTACTGTACTGCAGACATTGAACAATTGGTGGAACGCTAGGCGCATGCGCATGTGAACAGGAGAAAATTATTGGTGGGGCTGGCTGGGTACTTCTTTAGGGGGCTGAGCATTACTGTACATTAAAACTTTTCTTTTTGTTTTTCCTCAGAAAAGAAAACGGCTAATGGGGGGATTTCGATGGATAATATCGCGTTATGTGACAATGCCTGCACATTGCTGAATCGGATTTAAAACCCCACGTCTACATTTTTTTTTGCCCTTGTTCCGGCAGTACAGTATACTGTGTAATAAACCCGAAAAATAAAACTATGCCTTTATTCTACATTTACAGTATCATTTACATTGTGTGTGTTCTACAGTATACAGTGCCAGGTTCCTAACATCTAGGGGCAAAATGAATTTTATTTCTAGGTGCCCTAGAACAGAAGTTCCCACGCCAATTGGCGTGAACTTGACCGAGGCCCTAGTTCCCACATCAATTGCGCGATTACCCTGATTCCGTTCTGTTGCCACGAGAGGGTCGCTACTTGCCATGCAAGCCTGCCTGAACTAGGACAACATGGTGACCGAATCTGAGCCCTCTAGGTTGAACAGAACCAGAGTTATGGGTTCCAGGTTTCTGCTCATTCTGACTTAGCCGTTTCAAAGCAGCGCGGCTTTCTCCGCCATTACGGTCAATGATAGGACCCTCCTTGCCGGCGTGACCCTTTCTCGTCGCCATTACTGGTCGGACCCTGTTGGGGTCAAGTGAGGGGGTTCCTAACATCTAGGGGCAAAATGAATTTTATTTCTAGGTGCCCTAGAACAGAAGTTCCCACGCCAATTGCCCTAGTTCCCACGCCAATTGCACGATCATTGCTCTTTTTTGACAATGTTGCCGATCTTGCGGCTTTGCGGTCTGGCAGTAAAAAAACAGTGCAGTAAGCCTCGACATTTGTTACACTGTCAAAGGAGCAAATGGAAACAATGTAAGACATATCAACATGGTCTTTTATTGGTGGAGTCAGTACAAAAACATTTCTTTACAAATACTGTACAATGTTGAAACATTTTAAGTGCACTGCAATTCAAAACATCGACAGTACAGTCCTAGAGGGCAGAAAACAGGGCAGGTTTTCAGGGCAACCAAGTACAGCAGGTACTGTAGGGCAAAACATGTAAAGAACAATACAGTTCAGCACAACAGTGTGGTCTCACTGAAAGTCCTCCACATTGTCCATCCAGGGCTGATGCCTTGCATGGCGCAAAATGCCATTAATGCAGTCTCGAACGCCTTTCATTACAGGATCTGTAACTGCATAAAAGTGCCGCAATTCATCCCGAATGTTTTTCCTTAAATTGACAGGAAGCGCCTTTTTTACGCGATTCCCATCGTAGTTCACTTTGAAGGCCCAGTCGCAGTACAAAGAGTAGGGAACATGGTGCTTAAATATGAACAAGGCATACTTGTGGGCTGCACCAGCACTCATCACCCTATACTTCTCCCTGAGCTTCAAGGGCAGATCGCACAAGGTGATGTCGGGCACCGTTTCGATGCGAGTGGGTGTAGGTCTTTTGGGAGCGGGTGTGCTTGAGGCGACGGACGATGGTAAGTTGTCTGGGAGGAAGCTTTCCTCTGGTCTAGGTCGCTGTGTTGTCTCCTGGCGTGGTCTTGACGGGGTTGTCATGTCCTCCTCAATGGCATACTGGTACATGTACACTATATCTTCTGGTGGAGGGGGTGCGCTTGGTGATGGAAGGGGTTCGAAGGTCCCATTCATCACATCCATGTCACCCCCTGCTCCGGCGTTGGGGAAACAGGGGCATTAGCACCGAGCAAATAATGTATGCCCGCTATGTCAGCCTCTATCTTCTTCATCCGTCGATCCATCCGTTGATCCATTTGTAGCATCCGTTGCCCCACATTTAGCATTGTCTCCAGAAGCAGATCTATCTTTGCCAGCACAATATAATTCCCGGGGAGATCCACACTTATCCCATTCAGCATCCGGTCTAACGAGCTGCTTCTTGTGCACGGCGTGTGAACATCTGGGGGGATGGGTGCAACGGAGGATGAGATGGTCGGAAGTGGCATGCACATCGAGGAAGAGTGGAGGAGGTGACCTGTTGATACCCGGTAGAGGAGAAGCGGCAGCGTCGTTTAAGAGGGATGGAGAAAGTGACCTTTGGATTTCCGGGCGAGAAGCAGAGTCGTCCAAGAGCAAAGGAGACAGTGACCCGTGGATTTCAGAGGCGGCAGCGTCGTCGGATGGAACCGGAGAAGATGGGGGTGGAGAAGACGGGCTGAATATTTCCGGGACAGCTACAGCAGAGTCGTCGAAGCGTATGTGAGGAAGTGGTCTGCGGGTTCGATGGGTTGGCTCCCACTCGTTTTGCGTTGAGAGTACATCACCGTATATCTTCTTCACATAATGAGGCTTACGTCTAAGAAAACTCTTAGCCTTTGGGGTCAGCAGAAGGTTTTCTTTATTGGCCTTAGCCTGTCGCTTTTACCTTGGCATGGAAACGGCTGCCGCCTTTCGCTTTTTCAGCTTGACAGGCACGGCAGAGGCGAGAGGGTTCCTGCGTCCATAGAATCGGGGTTGCTCCATGGAAGCAGGTGGCACAATGCAGTATCTGGACAAGGGCAAGTTCAGATAAAGATCATGGAGTGGTAGGCTATGCAAAGTGTGTAACCTTTTATGCATGGCGACCAGGTACAGGTGTTGAAAGTGAGCGTACTCTAATGTGAGTCATTACCGTATAAATACACCATCCATTTTGTGTATTGACTGCACATAAAATACAAATCGACTAAACATCGAATATACATTCTTGTGTTTGTATTCCTTTCTACTCGCAGCAATGCCTGTTAAAAAGATTTCAAAGGAGCTCAGCATGCGAATTAAGGAGATGTACTGTACACGAGCGGATACCGAATTGCAGATATCCAGCGCTGGTTAGCTACTTCTGACCTCGTTGTGCCATCAACCACAGTGTGCTATCATGCATACGGAAAAACAGAGACCGCAAAAGGGCACCAAGGGTAACTAACGCATAAGTATATTTATAAAACTTAACAAAAAAAATATAGAAAAAATACGTACTGTACAGTTCTGTATCTACTGTAATACTGTTGTTATTTCTGTTGATTTATATTACAACATAGTTTGAACAGTATATTTAGATTTATAGTGTAACAGTATATATTTTTTGAATATTTCAATTTATCGTACAACGGTATATATAGGATGTATATTTATATTTATATGACAACAGTATATATAGTTTGTATATTTATATTTATAGTACAACAGTATATATATTTTGTATATTTATAGAACAACAGTATACATTTTTTGTATATTTCTATTTATCGTACAACGGTATATATAGGATGTATATTTATATTTATATGACAACAGTATATATATTTTGTATATTTTATATTGTACAACAATATATATATTTGTATATTTATATTTATAGTACAACAGTATAACATTTTTTTATATTATATTTATCGTAAACGTATATATATAGGATGTATTTTAATTTATGTACACAGTATATTATTTTGTATTTTCTATTTTCTAACAGTAACATTTTATTGTATCTTTATTTATCGTACAACGGTGTATTATGGATGTATTTTAATATTTATAGACACCATATATATATCTTTGTATATTTAATTTATATACAACAGTATATATATTTTGTAAGTTTTAAAAAATTATAGGACAACAGTATACATTTTTTGTATATTTATATTTATCGTACAACAGTATATATTTTTGGTATATTTATATTACAACATTATATTTATATACATTTTATATTGCTGCATATTAATAAAACAATATATTTTCTTTACATTGTAGGGAGACAACTCTTCTGGTGGACAAAATAAGTGAGGAGAATGATGAGAGGAGTGCATTAAGGGTTAAAAACACTCCGCAGGAAAAGAACAATCTGACTGTATCCGAGAACAGCATAAAGAAGATGAGACGCAGCATTGGATGGAAATATGGATGTGTGAGGTTAGTACTGGACAGTTCAGGAGGTACTGTAAAAGTGTTGTTTAGCAAACTGTACTGTACTGTACTGTGCCGCTAAAAAAAATTATTCCTTGTCATTACAGAGCATACCCAATGATACGGTATGCAAACAAAATCAAAAGGGTGGTCCAGGCCCAGGCATGGATCAACAGTGGGGAGACTTTCCAGGATTGCATCTTCACTGATGAGTCTACTGTGTCGCTGGAGAGATTTGCAAGCTTTGCATTCCACAAAAAAGGCCGCATATCTTTGAAGCCGCGGCCAAAACACCCTGTGAAGTTGCATGTGTGGGGTGCCATCTCTAGGCGTGGACCGGGTTGCATTTTCATCTTTGAAGGTAAAATTTATCAAATATAATGTCGCCTAATGCTCTGTACTTTACTAGTGTTGCCTTACTGTATGCACTGTACTGTACTATTGTGCAGTTTTTTGAGCACTTTTCTTTTCTTGCTATAGGAATCATGAATAAAGCTTTCTTCCAAGACAACATTGTGCCCCAGATAGTGCAATACATCACACGCGAGTTCCCCAATGGTCACCGCTTCTACCATGACAACGATCCGAAGCACACCGCGTTAACGGTGCATATCCTTGAGCGCGGCATCAACTGGGTGAAGACGCCAGCGGAGTAAGTGCAGTAGACCGTGTCCCATTTTTGTTCCCCACTGTTTTTAGCTCTTAAACCAATTGTCCTTTTTTTCCAATGACAGATCGCAGACTTCAATCCGATCGAAATGGTCTGGCATCAGCTGAAAGACCATATCCGGAAAGTGGCGAAATCCTCCAAAAAGGACGAGTTGTTGAAAGGCATAATGAGTTTTTGGAACGATATACTCACCCTGGAACGCTGCAATAAATATATAGACCATATTGCCACTGTGTTGCCCATTGTCATTGCGCGTAATGGGCAAGCATCAGGAAAGTAGTACTGTGCTGTATTATTGTAAGTACAGTATGATACAGGTAAGTATGGCACAGATTTTTTCTTTCCAGATAGTCAGAGTATACAGTAGTTAGTTTTTTCTTTACAGAGAGAGCAGCACCAGCCATCAGGTTACAGTACATAGTATTTAACAGTAGTCAGAGTATACAGTAGTTCCAGTATAGACTAGTTTGACAGTACTACAGTAACTCCATTTCCCCTTTTCCTCTCTCTGACCATCATCTCATCTCATTCTCTTTATCTCACTTCTCCCCTTCTCCACCTCCATCTACACCCCGGTTCTGCAGAAACCTGCGCTCTATTCACTTACCTGACTTTGAGTCCACTTTACACTCCTCCCTCTCCTCTCTCAGCTCTGCTACAGACCCTGACAACCTGGTCAGAAAGTACAACTCTGTCTTGTCCTCGTCTCTTGATCTACATGCCCCGCTTTCTCTCTGCCGCCCTCGCCCTTCTAACCCTAGACCCTGGCTAAATTCCCACACGCGCATGCTGCGTTCCTCCACTCGTTCCTCTGAACGCCTCTGGAGGAAGTCTCACACTCTCGCAGACTTCCTTCACTACAAATTTATGCTATCCTGTTTCAACTCTGCCCTCTCGCAAGCTAAACAAGCCTACTTTTCTGCACTAATCAACATGCACAAGTCTAACCCACGCCGACTGTTCGCGGTCTGGCAGTAGTAAAAAACAGTTGCAGTAAGCCTCGACATTGTTACAATGTCAAAGGAGCAAATGAAACAATGTTAAGACAATAACATGTCTTTTATTGGTGAGTCAGTACAAAACATTCTTCTTACAAATACTGTACAATGTTGAAACATTTTTAAGTGCACAGCAATTCAAAACAATCAACAGGTGTATGGTTTATGGCTACAATACATGTGTGAAAACTTTGTCAGTCAGTTGATTTCAGTCCCATGTTTTAAAATCAATCAGTAAAGTACATGTCTTTTATATCTTAAAATATAAATAATAAAATAAATATAATTAAATAATCCGTTCTGTGGGTCTGTAGCGGGTTGAAATTGCACCAGTAACCGTCCTAGAGGCAGCAAACAGGGCAGGTTTTTAAGGGCAACCTTGAAAACCTGCCTGTTTGCGGCCCTCAGGGACTGGAGTCGTGCATGTCCTGTGTAAAAAAAACACACACAACAACGCTTTGATCATTTTCTGCAGTTACTGTAGTCATTGTGTTTTTAATCCGTCAGAATTGTGAGAATTGAGAGTAAAAAAACCATTAACTGATTCATGTTGTTTTGTCTTCATTCTTATACTGTCGGGGGGGGGGGGTGTATTGTTGTCAATGATTATGTTAGTCAGGAAAGTGAATAAATATTTATTTTATTTTGGCATGGACCCAAAAATACAAATATAAAAATAATCATGAATAATACATTCGCAGCCTTTATTAAATTCTTCTGGCAGATTGAAATCGGAGAGAAACATTTACAAAACATTTGTAAAACATGGAGATACATGAAAAATGGACATTTTATTGAATATTAATTATAATAATATGCTTTATATAGAAAATCTACTGTTTGTTTTTGGTCCTGAGGCACAGGGGAGTTAAAGTGGACTTTGCTTTTTATGTACTGTTATTGGGGGTTTTTTTGGGGGTTTATTGATCAAATTATTATGATGAACTGCCTTTTGAAATACAGTACTGTTAACTATTTTAGCCACCACACCTCCAGAGTCTTCATTTTCTGCAGTTACTTTAGTCATTGTGGTTTTTAATCCTCCTAGCCAAGCGTCAATCGGCTGACTTCGCCTTCGTGTACTCCAATCCTTTTAGAGATGGAGCTTGCTGCTTACAGCGCATGAGTCACCCTACCCTAACAACCACCCTCTCTCCCTCTCTCACAAGACTCGTTAATCTTCTGAATATTGCCTTGTTTCTTAATCGCCCATCGCCGACGACAAGCTCAGTGCGCCTGCGTTGTAATCAACACATCCCCCCCCTACCTTTAGATGCTTTTGGAAAATCCCCTCTCAAATTGAAATGTATTTGTAAATAAATCTGTGTGCAGCATTGTGAGAATTGAGAGTAAAAAAAACATTAACTGATTCATGTTGTTTTGTCATTCATTCTTATACTGTCGGGGGGGTGTGGTGATTGTTGTCAATGATTATGGTTAGCAGGAAAGTGAATAAATATTTATTTTATTTTGGCAGACCCAAAAAATACAATATAAAAATAATCATGAATAATACATACTGCAGCCTTTATTAAATTCTTCTGGAAGATTGAAATGGGATAACCATTTTGACAACATTTGTAAAAACATGGGAAAACATGAATAATGCACATTTATAAAATTTATTTATAATTACTGTATGTACTGTATAATATATATCTGTATACTGTATATACTGTATAGTAATATTATTTTCTCCGCGTCTTTATCTTTTCCTCATTCTGTCTACAGTACAGTATTCATTGAGAGAGGAGAGGGTTTGTGTACATCATTACTGCTGTTTATATACTGTACATTTACTGTACAAACAGATTAGACTGGACACAAAACCCACCACCCACCTCCCCCCAGGCCACCCGTTTTTTCCTGAAACGACAAGAAACAAAAAATTAGTGCAGTTACTGTACTGTACGTATGTGCGTACTGTATTATGGCATTGTGTGATGTGTAGAACTACTGTACAGTAGGTGGCTGGTGCTGCTTTCTCTGGAAAGAAAAAAATTGAGCAGTTAGTAGGCAGTTGTATTGTATTGTATTGTATGTCTTTATTTATATAGCGCCATTAGTGTACATAGCGCTTCACAGTAGTAAATACTGGGTAACAAATAAATAACAGATAATATAATAACAGATCATGGGAATAAGTGCTTTAGAAGATAAAAGTACATTTCGGAAGAGGAGTCCTGCCCGAGGAGCTTCAGTCTAATTGGTAGGTAGGGAGAACGTTACAGAGCAGTAGGAGGGTAGTTCTGGTAAGTGCGTCTGCAGGGGGCCAAGCATTATATTTCTGTTTAGAATATCCACAGTGCTATTCATATGCTTCTTTAAGCAAGTGTGTGCTTAAGGTGGGTCTTAAAGGTGGATAGAGAGGGTGCTAGTCGGGGTACTGAGGGGAAGGGCATTCCAGAGGTGTGGGGCAGTCGTGAAAAAGGTTTAAGGCGGAGAGGGCTTTAGATACAAAGGGGGTAGAAAGAAGACATCCTTGAAGGAACGCAAGAGTCTGGATGGTGCATACCGAGAAATTAGGGATGAGATGTAAGGAGGGGGCAGAAGAATGTAAAGCTTAAAAGTGAGAGAAGACGTGGAGTGTGAGATGCGGGATTTGATCGGAAGCCAGGAGAGGGATTTCATGAGGGAGAAGCTGAGACAGATCTAGGAAAGATAGAGGAAAGAGTAGAGTATTCTGGGCAGCAGCATTAGGATAGATTGTAGGTGGGAGACAGGTGAGAGGCAGGAAGGCCGGACACGCAGGAGGTTACAGTAATCAGACGGGAGAGAGTGAGGGCCTGAGTCAGAGTTTTAGCAGTCGAACACCAAGGAAAGGGGCGTATCTTAGTTATTGCGGAGAAAAAGCGACAAGTTTTAGAATGTTTTTGAATGTGAGGGGCGAATTGTGAGAAGGAGTCGAACGTGACGACTAGGCAGGTGCTTGGCTACTGGTGAATGATTGTAGTTTCCAACAGTAATGTGGAAGGATGGTAGTAGGGCCAGGTTTGGGAGGAAGTTGAGGAGCTCTTTTTTATGCCATGTTGAGTTTAAGGCGTCGGAGGGCCATTCAGGATGATATAGCAGAGAGACATTCAGAAACTTTGGTTTGTACAGCAGGTGTTGTAAGGTCAGGTGTTTGAAAAGTATTTTGTGTGTCGTCGGCATAGAGGTGATATTAAACCCAAAGATGTTATTAGGTCACCTAGAGAGAGTGTGTACAGAGAAAAGAGAAGAGGTCCCAGGACAGAGCCCTGGGGTACCCCCACAGAGAGATCAATAGAGGAGGAGGAGGTGTTAGTAGAAGAGACACTAAAAGTACGATGGGAGAGGTAGGGATGATAACTCCAGGATAGAGCTTTGTTCCGAATACCTGAGTATGGAGAATGTGGAGGAGAAGAGGGTGTGTCCACGGTTGTCAAATGCTCAGAGAGGTCGAGTAAATATGAGAGAGTGTAATGACTCTGTCTTTGGCCAGCATGGAGGTCGTCAGTTATTTTGGTGAGGGCGCTGTTCGGTGGATGTGAGCAGTGCGAAGCCGATTTGTAAGGTCTAGGAGAGAATAGGTGTTGAAGAAATGGAGCAAGCGAGAGAATACAAGACGTTCAAGTAGTTTAGAGGTAAAAGGCAGGAGGGAGACAGGTTGATAGTTGAAAGACAGGTAGGGTCAAGCTTGCTGTTTTTGAGTAATGGTATGACTGTTGCATGTTGAAGGAGGATGGAAAGGTTCAAGAGCAGAGGGAGGAGTTAAAATGTGTGTAAGCGTAGGATTATAGTAGGAGCTAGAGGTTTAGGAGATGGTAGGGAATGGGGTCAAGAGGGCAAGTGGTTGAGAGGGAGAAGAGGAGATCAACAGCGACACATCCTCCTCGAGATAGTGGAAAAAGACTCAAGGAAGGCAGGAGGAGAGTTAGGAATGGTGTAGGATGGGGGGAAGAAAAAACAGAGGGGATGTTCTGCCGTATGGATTCCCACTTTTCCTTAAAATAGTCAGCAAAGTCCTGAGCGGAGATGGAGGAAGGAGAGGCAGCTGAGGGTGGTTTGAGTAGAGTATCAAAGACAGAGAACAGTCGGCGTGGTTAGACTTGTGCATGTTGATTAGTGCAGAAAAGTAGGCTGTTTAGCTTGCGAGAGGGCAGAGTTGAAACAGGAATAGCATAAATTTTAGTGAAGGAAGTCTGCGAGAGTGTGAGACTTCCTCCAGAGGCGTTCAGAGGAACGAGTGGAGGAACGCAGCATGCGCGTGTGGGAATTTAGCCAGGGTCTAGGGTTAGAAGGGCGAGGGCCGGCAGAGAGAAAGCGGGGCATGTAGATCAAGAGACGAGGACAAGACAGAGTTGTACTTTCTGACCAGGTTGTCAGGGTCTGTAGCAGAGTGAGAGGGAGAGGGAGGAGTGTAAAGTGGACTCAAAGTCAGGTAAGTAATAGAAGCGCAGGTTTCTGCAGAACCGGGGTGTAGATGGAGGTGGAGAAGGGGAGAAGTGAATAAAGAGAATGAGATGAGATGAGGTCAGAGAGAGGAAAAGGGGGAATGGAGTTACTGTAGTACTGTCAAACTAGTCTATACTGGAATACTGTATACTCTGACTACTGTTAAATACTATGTACTGTAACCTGATGGCTGGTGCTGCTCTCTCTGTAAAGAAAAAACTAACTACTGTATACTCTGCTATCTGGAAAAGAAAAAATCTGTGCCATACTTACCTGTATCATACTGTACTTACAATAATACAGCACAGTACTACTACTTTCCTGATGCTTGCCCATTCCGCCAATGACAATGGGTCAACACTAGTGGCAATATGGTCTATATATTATTGCAGCGTTCCAGGGTGAGTAATCGTTCCAAAAACTCATTATGCGCTTTCAACAACTCGTCCTTTTTGGAGGATTTCGCCACTTTCCGGATATGGTCTTTCAGCGATGCCAGACCATTCGATCGGTATGAGTCGAGATTCTGTCATTGGAAAAAAAGGACAATTGTTTAAGAGCTAAAAACAGTGGGGAACAAAAATGGGACACGGTCTACTCTGCACTACTACTCGCTGGGCGTCTTCACCCAGTTTTGCCGCGCTCAGGATATGCACCGTTAACGCGGTGTGCTTCGGATCGTTTTCATGGTAGAAGCGGTGACCATTGGGGAAACTCGCGGTGTGATGTATTGCACTATTGGGGCACAATGTTGTCTGGAAGAAAGCTTTATTCATGATTCCTATAGCAAGAAGAAGAAAAGTGCTCAAAAAACTGCACAATAGTACAGTACAGTGCATACAGTAAGGCAACACTAGTAAAGTAGAGCATGTTAGGCGACATTATATTTGATAAATTTTACCTTCAAAGATGAAAATGCAACCCGTCCACGCCTAGGATGGCACCCCCACACAGCAACTTCACAGGGTGTTTTGGCCGCGGCTTCAAATATGCGGCTTTTTGTGGAATGCAAAGCTTGCAAATCTCTCCAGGGACACAGTAGACTCATCAGTGAAGATGCAATCCTGGAAAGTCTCCCCACTGTTGATCCATGCCTGGGCGCTGACACCCTTTGATTTTGTTTGCTACCGTATCATTGGGTATGCTCTGTAATGACAGGAATAATTTTTTTTAGCGGCACAGTACAGTACAGTACAGTTTGCTAAACAACACTTTTACAGTACCTCTGAACTGTCCGTACTACCTCACACATCCATATTTCCATCATGCTGCGTCTCATCTTCTTTATGCTGTTCTCGATACAGTCAGATTGTTCTTTTCTGGCGAGTGTTTTAACCCTTAATGCACTCCTCTCAGTCATTCTCCTCACTTATTTTGTCCACCAGAAGAGTTGTCTCCCTACAATGTAAAGAAAATATTTGTTTTATTATATGCAGCAATATAAAATGTATTAAATATAATGTTGTAATATAAATATCCAAAATATATACTGTTGTACGATAAATAAAATATACAAAAAATGTATACTGTTTGTACTATAATATAATATACAAAATATATATACTGTTGTACTATAAATATAAATATACAAAATATATATACTGTTGTCATATAAATATAAATAATACACATCTATATTATACGACGTGTACGATAAATAAAATACTACATAATGTTAATACTGTTGTACTATAATAATAAATATTCAAAATATATATACTGTGTGTCATATAAATATAAATAATCCTATATATAACCGTTGTACGATAAATTAATATACAAAAAATGTATACTGTGTACTATAATATAAAATATACAAATATATATACTGTTGTACTATAAATATAAATATACAAAATATATATACTGTTGTCATATAAATATAAATATACATCCTATATATACGGTGACGATAAATAGAAATATACAAAAATGTATACTGTTGTCTAAAATATACAAAATTATATACTGTTGTACATAAATATAAATATACAAAACTATATATACTGTTGTCATATAAATATATAATAATACATCCTATATTACCGTTGTACGATAAATTGAAATATTCAAAAAAATATATACTGTTACACTATAAATAAATTAAACTGTTCAAACTATGTTGTAATATAAATCAACAGAAATAACAACAGTATTACAGTAGATACAAACTGTACAGTACGTATTTTTTCTATATTTTTTTTTAAGTAGTTTATAAATATACTTATGCGTTAGTTACCCTTGGTGCCCTTTTGCGGTCTCTGTTTTTCGTATGCATGATAGCACACTGTGGTTGATGGCACAACGAGGTCAGAAGTAGCTAACCAGCGCTGGATATCTGCAATTCGGTATCCGCTCGTGTCAGTACATACATCCTTAATTCGCATGCTGAGCTCCTTTGAAATCTTTTTAACAGGCATTGCTGCGAGTAGAAGGAATACAAACACAAGAATGTATATTCGATTTTAGTCTCGATTTGTATTTTATGTGCAGTCAATACACACAAAATGGATGTGTAGTTATAACGGTAATGACTCACATTGAGTACGCTCACTTTCAACACCTGTACTACCTGGTCGCCATGCATAAAAGGTTACACACTTTGCATAGCCTACCACTCCATGATCTTTATCTAAACTTGCCCTTGTCAGATACTGCATGTGTCGCACCTGCTTCCATGGAGCAACCCCGATTCTATGGACGCAGGAACCCTCTCGCCTCTGCCGTGCCTGTCAAGCTGAAAAAGCGAAAGGCGGCAGCCGTTTCCATGCCAAGGTAAAAGCGACGGCTAAGGCCAATAAAGAAAACCTTCTGGCTGACCCCAAAGGCTAAGAGTTTTTCTTAGACGTAAGCCTCATTTAGTGTGAAGAAGATATACGGTGATTGTACTTCAACGCAAAACGAGTGGGAGCCAACCCATCGAACCCGCAGACCACTTCCTCACATACGCTTCGACGACTCTGCGTGTAGCTGTCCGCGAAATATTCAGCCCGTCTTCTCCACCCCCATCTTCTCCGGTTCCATCCGACGACCGCTGCCGCCGCCAGCTCTGAAATCCACGGGTCACTGTCTCCTTTGCCTTGGACGACTCTGCTTCTCGCCCGAAATCCAAAGGTCACTTTCTCCATCCCTCTTAAACACGCTGCGCTCTCTCTCTTACCGGGTATCAACAGGTCACCTCCTCCACTCTTCCTCGATGTGCATGCCACTTCCGACCATCTCATCCTCCGTTGCACCCATCCCCCAATGTTCACACGCCGTGCACAAGAAGCAGCGTTAGATCCGGATGCTGAATGGGATTAGTGTGGATCTCCCCGGGAATTATATTGTGCTGGCAAAGATAGATCTGCTCTGGAGACAATTCTAAATGTGGGGCAACGGATGCTACAAATGGGATCAACGGATGGATCGACGGATGAAGAAGATAGAGGCTGACATAGCGGGCATTACATTATTTGCTCGGTGCTAATGCCTGTTTCCCACGCCGGAGCAGGGGGTGACATGGATGTGATGAATGGGAACCTTCGAACCCCTTCCATCACAAGCGCACCCCTCCACCAGAAGATATATGTAACATGTACAGTATGCCATTGAGGAGGACATGACACCCCGTCAACGACCACGCCAGGAGACAACACAGCGACCTAGACCAGAGGAAAGCTCCTCCCAGACAACTTACCATCGTCCGTCGCCTCAAGCACACCCGCTCCCAAAAGACCTACACCCACTCGCATCGAAACGGTTGCCCGACATCACCTTGTGCGATCTTGCCTTGAAGCTCAGGGAGAATATAGGGTGATGAGTGCTGGTGCAGCCACAAGTATGCCTTGTTCATATTTAAGCACCATGTTCCCTACTCTTTGTACTGCGACTGGCTTCAAAGTGAACTACGATGGGAATCGCGGTAAAAAAAGGCGCTTCCTGTCAATTTAAGGAAAAACATTCGGGATGAATTGCGGCTTTTATGCAGTTACAGATCCTGTAATGAAAGGCTTCGAGACTGCATTAATGGCATTTTGCGCCATGCAAGGCATCAGCCCTGGATGGACAATGTGGAGGACTTTCAGTGAGAACCACATGTTGTGCTGAACTGTATTGTTCTTTACATGTTTTGCCCTACAGTACCTGCTGTACTTGGTTGCCTGAAAAACCTGCCCTGTTTTCTGCCCTCTAGGACTGTACTGTCGATGTTTTGAATTGCAGTCACTTAAAATGGTTTTCATCAACATTGTACAGTATTGTGTAAAGAAATGTTTTTGTACTGACTCCACCATAAAGACCATGTTGATATGTCTTACATTGTTTCCATTTGCTCCTTTGACAGTTGTAACAAATGTCGAGGCTTACTGCACTGTTTTTTTACTGCCAGACCGCAAAAGCCGCAGATCGGCAACATTGTCAAAAAAGAGCAATGGATCGTGCAATTGGCGTGGGAACTAGGGCAATTGCGTGGGAATTCTTTCTAGGGCACCTAGAAATAAAATTCATTTGCCCCTAGATGTTAGGAACCCCTCACTTGACCCCAACAGGGTCCGACCAGTAATGGCGACGAGAAAGGGTCACGCCGGCAAGGATGGTCATATCATTGACGTAATGGCGGAGAAAGCCGCGCTGCTTTGAAAAGGCTAAGTCAGAATGAGCAGAAACCTGGAACCCATAACTCTGGTTCTGTTCAACCAGAGGGCCAGATTCGGTCACCAGGTTTGTCTATCAGGCAGGCTTGCATGGCAAAGTAGCGACCCTCTCGTGGCAACAGAACGGACATCAGGGTAATCGCGCAATTGAGGTGTGGGAACTAGGGCCCTCGGTCAAGTTCACGCCAATTGGCGTGGGAACTTCTGTTCTAGGGCACCTAAAATAAATTCATTTGCCCCTAGATGTTAGGAACCTGGCACTGTTATACTGTAGAACACACACAATGTAAATGATACTTGTAAATGTAGAATAAAGGCATAGTTTTATTTTTTTCGGGTTTATTACACAGTATACTGTACTGCCGGAACAAGGGCAAAAAAAATGTAGACGTGGGGTTTTAAATCGATTCAGCAATGTGCAGGCATTGTCACATAACGCGATATTATCCATCGAAATCCCCCATTAGCCGTTTTCTTTTGGAGGAAAAACAAAAAGAAAAGTTTTAATGTACAGTATGCTCAGCCCCACTAAAGAAGTACCCAGCCAGCCCCACAATAATTTCTGTTCTCTGTTCACATGGGGTGCGGGGTCATGCGGCCTAGAGTTTCCACCCAATTGTTCAATGTCTGCAGTACCGTACTGC
>WSYH01013404.1:0-17088 GCA_036426205.1 Ascaphus truei
GGGGATGAGAGAGAGAGGGGGGGGAGAGAGAGAGGGGAGAGCGAGGATAGGGGGGGCGGGAGAGAGAGATAGGGGGGGGAGGAGGAGATAGGGGGGGAGGAGAGAGAGAGAGATAGGGGGGGGGAGAGAGGGGAGAGAGAGAGAGAGAGAGAGACTAGGTTAGGGGCGGGGGAGAGAGAGAGATATGCGCGCGACGAGAGAGAGAAGAGAGGGGGGGTGAGATCGGCGATAGAGAAGAGAGGGGGGGGGTGAAGAGAGAGGGGGGTGAGAGAGAGAGAGGGGGAGGTGAGAGAGAGAGGGGGGGTGAGAGAGAGAGGGGGGTTTGAGAGAGAGAGGGGGGGGGAGAGAGAGAGGGAGGATGGGGGGGTGAGAGGAGAGAGGGGGTGAGACAGGGGGGGGTGGGGGAGAGATGACTGATGGAGTTCTGCAGGCATTTATTGTGCAGTCTGAAGTTCAACACAGCACACATTAAGTCCTTGGTATGCGACAGTCGTGAAGAATTTGTCAGGCACCTGTAGAAGGGTGAGGGGGGGGGGGGGGGTTCGGGGGGAACCTGCTTTTATTTCCCGCCGACTCTCCTCCCCCCCCTTTTGTTTCCCCCACCAGAAAGAGAGAGGAGAGGTGTAATGTGATCCTTCCTCTCTCCCTCCCTTTTTTTAGCATTAAAGCAAAAGAATCAAAGCGATGCAAGTCTGCCAAACATCACCACCCAGTGCAGGGATCCCAGATTCAAATCCAGCAAGCAGGGATCACTTTATATGTTTTACATGTCCTCTCGCTGCTTCCCAACCAGACGCCTCACACTACAGGGCGATAGAACGCCTGAACAAATCCCTATCCCCCTCCCTGGGGTGGGAATAGCAGATAGACGGTCAAGCTGGGAGCTCATAAAAGCACTCTCAGGCCAACCCCAGCAGACAGGGGCAGAGCAGATCACCCTCCAGCACTGCAAACAACACAGAGAGGCAGAGCAGCTTCACTTCCCAGCACTGCAAACAAGCACAGAGAGGCAGAGCTGCTCACTCCCCAGCACTGCAAAACAAGCACAGAGAGGAGGCAGAGCAGCTCACTGCCAGCACTGCAAACAGCACAGAGAGGCCAGGAGCGCTCACTCCGCACTGCAAAACAAGCACAGGAGGCAGAGCAGGCTCACTCCCAGCCACTGCAAACAAGCACAGAGAGGCAGAGCACGCACTCCCAGCACTGCAAAACAAGCACAGAGAGGCAGAAAAAAAAAGCCAGCTCACTCCCAGCAACTGCAAACAAAGCAAGAGAGGCAGAGCTGCCTCACTCCCCGCACTGCCAAAACAAGCACAGCAGGACAGAGATGCTCACTCCACGCAACTTGCAAACAAGCACAGCACGAGGGCAGAGCTGCTCAATCCCACACGCAAAGCCAGAGGTAGAGCTGCTCACTCCAGCACTGCAAGAGCCAGAGACAGTCACTCCCAGTACGAAGCCAAGCACAGAGAGGCAGAGCAGATCACTCCCAAGCACGCAAACAAGCCAGAGAGGCAAAGCCGCTCACTCCCAGCACTGCCAAACAAGAACAAGAGAGGAAGAGCAAGCTTCACTCCCGCACATGAAAACAAGCCAGAGAGGCAAAGGAGTCACTCCCAGCACTGCAAACAAGCACAGAGAGTCAGAGCAGCTCACTCCCAGCCTGAAACAAGCAACAGAGGCAGAGCAGCTCACTCCAAGACTGCAAACAGACAGAGAGGAGAGCAGTACTCCCACACTGCAAACAAGCACCAGCAGAGCAGAGCAAGATCAACTCCCAGCACTGCAAAACAGAGCACAGAGGCAGAGCATGACTCACTCCGCACTGAAAACAAGCACACGAGAGGCAGAGCTGCTCATCCCAGCACTGCAAACAAGCACGACGAAGGCAGAGTGCTCACTCCCAGCACTGCAACACAAGCACAGAGAGGCAGAGTGCTCACTTCCAAGCACTGCAAGACACAGGAGGTTAGAGCTGCCTCACTCCCAGCACTGCAAGAGCAGAGCAGCTCACTCCCAGTGTTACTTTTGGTTACAACGACAAGACGCACAGAGAGGCCAGAGCAGCTCACGCCAGCACTGCAAACAAGACAGAGAGGAAAAGCAGCTCACTCCCAGCACTGCAAACCAGCACACGAGCGGCAGAGCAGCTCACTCCCAGCACATGCAAACCAGCACAGAGAGGCAAAGCAGCTCACTCCAGCACTGACAAACAAGACAGAGAGGAAGCAGAGCGCTCAATCCCAGCACTGCAAACAAGCACAGGATGGCAGAGCAGCTCAACTCCAGCCACGGCAAACAAGACAGAGAGGCCAGGCAGCTCACTCCCAGCATTCAAACAAGCACAGAGAGGCAAGCACAGAGCAGCTCACTCCCAGCACTGCAAAACAAGAACACAGAGAGGCAGAGCTGCTCACTCCAGCACTTGCAAAAAAGCACAGAGAGGACAGAGCTGGCTCACTCCAGCACTGAAAACAAGCACAGAAAGAGGCCAGAGCTGTCACCTCATCCGAGCCACTTGCAAGCACAGAGGCAGAGCAGCTCACTCCAAGCACGGCAAACAAGCAAGGAGAGGCAGGTGCTCACTCCCCAGCACTGCAAACAAGCACAGAGCAGGCAGAGCAGTCACTCCCAGCCACTGCAAACAAGACACAGAGAGGCCGAGTGTCAACGCCTCAACAGAGAGCATAGACACTCCCAGCATAGCAAACAACGCAAGAGAGGCAGAGCTACTACTCCCAGCCACTGCAAACAAGCAAGAGAGGAGAGCTAGCTCACTCCAGCACTGCAAAACAAGCACAGAGAGGCCAGAGCATGTCACATCCCAGCACGCAAAACAAGCACAGAGGCAGAAGCATGCTCACCCAGCACTGAAACAAGCACCGAGAGGCAGAGCTAGACTGCTCACTCCCAGCACTGAAAGCAGAGAAGCGCCATCCAATGAAACAAAAAGAGAGCGCAGAGCTGCTCACTCCCAGCATGCAAGAACAGACGTAGAGCTGCTCACTCCAGACTGCAAGCGCAGAGCAGCTTCACTCCAGTACTGAAGCAGCAAGCAGAGCAGCCAGTCATAGTGACAGAAGCGAGCCAAAAGCAGCTCACTCCCAGCACTGCAACAAGCACAGAGGCAAAGCAGCTCATCCCAGATGCAAACAAGCACAGAGAGGCAGAGCAGCCTCAGCACTAACAGAACAAGAGGCGCAGCACCCCAATGCAAACAAGCATAGAGAGGCAGAGCTGATCACTCCCAGGCAACTGCAAGCACAGGAGGCAGAGCAGCTCACTCCCAGCACTGCAAACAAGCACAGGAAAGGACAGAGCGCTCACTCCCAGCACTGCAAACAAGCACAGAGAGGCAGAGCTGTCACTCCCAGCCTCAAACAAGACAGAGTAGGCAGAAGCTGCTCCTCCAAGCACGGCAAACACAGAAGGGGCAAACTTTTACTTAACTGTTTTCTCTTATTGTGAATACGGAAATAAACATTACACAGCAATCTGTTTATTTATTTTTCAACCAAAGACTAGATAACCAATGCTACATCCAATGATGGACAAAAGGCCTGAGGGGGGTCAGATGGATGAGGGGGGAGCCTGGGGGGGGTCGCTGGCAGGAGGGCGGTACAGGGTTATGGGCCATGGGGGGGAGGGGGTACAGGTATTGGGCGGGAGGGAGAGGGGTCAGGTATGCGCGCCGGGGGAGGGAGGGGTGTCAGGTGGCGATGGCAAGGCTGAAGGGGAGGCAGGGGCAGGGGGGGGGTAGGGTAGGCGGGCGGGGGGTGGGGGGAGGGGGTCGGGGATGGGGGAGGAGGGGTCAGGTCGTGGTGGGGGGTCAGGTACGGGCCGGGGGGGAGGGGCGTCAGGTACGGCCGGGGGGGGGGGGTCAGCGGGCGACCCGTGGGGGGGGAAGGGGGTAAGGTAGGTGGGGGGGGGGGAAGGGGGTCAGGTACAGGGGGGGGGAAGAAGAAGGGGGTACAGGTACGGGCAGGGGGGGGGGCGGGGTCAGGTACGGGGAGGGGTGGGGTCAGGTACGGGGCCGGGGGGGAGAGGGGGTCAAGTACGGGCTGGGAGTGAGGGGTCAAGTCACGTGACCTGGGGGGGGGTCAAGTCACAGGCGGCACTGGGGGGGTCAAGTATGCCGGGGAGCAGAGAGGGGTCTAAGTCCATACGTGGGGGGGTAAGTGATGAGGATGGATGGGGGGGTTTTAAGTTGAGTGGGTGATGACTGCTGGGTGGGTGAGTGAGTGACTGCCGGGGGGTGGTGATGACTGATGGTGGGTGGCATTCCCTGCCTGGCCAGACGGCTTCCCCCCTGCCCCGATCCACGCGGCTGTTCCGACGGGAGGGGGGAGGTAGGCTACGGGGGTGGTTGTGGGGGATGCGTGGAGGTAAGGCTGTGGCGAGGGCGGGAGGGGTAGGCTTGGGGGTTTGGGGATGAGGGAGGTGTGCGAAGGGTACATGCAACTACACACGAGGGTTCTTGACAGGCTTATTTATTTAGCATTAAAAGAGTATACAGCACACAAAAACAAAAAAGCTTTTCATCAGCAAACAAAAGAAAACTGGCTTTTCTTCAGCAGACAAAACAAACAGTTTCTCTTTAGCAGACAGTGTTAAAAAATCAGGCAGCAATACCCTTTTGCTATGCAGGAGACAGACAGTTCATAATTCAATGTACTTTGATAACAGACCGTTGTCAGTAATCTCTTCAGTAGCTTACTCCTCTTCCTCAACAGCCAGCACCCATGTGTCTACAGCTGGGGATTTAACACACCTGATTAGGCAGCTGGATCCAACTAATTGTCCTGAGGTTCCCAGCTGAAGTTAACTAGTCACTGCTGCACGCAGACTACACATAGGTTTTCCAGGATATAGGCTGGTGGCTTTTATTACCCTGTCACATTCCTCCCTGTTAGGTGTGGGCTGGGGGCTACGCACGGCTGAAGCGACCATCCCCCTCTCTAGAAAAGATCAGCATTGCGTTCTCTTTTCCCGGCCTGTGCTGAATCTCAAATGGAAGGGTTGGAGGGCCATATCCACCTAGTCAATGTAGCATTGATAGAATCTTCATACTATTTTAACCACTTCAGGGAGCAGATCCGGTCACCAAAGTAAAATGACTCTGCCAGTAATGCCTCAAAGCCTCGATGCCCATACTGCGAGGCACTCTTTCTCAATCACTGAGTAGTTTTTTTCCCTCGGGAACAATTTCCTACTCAGGAAAAGGATAGGGTGTTCAATCCCTCAAAAATGTTGTGACAATACTGCCCTTAGCCTATCTCTGATGCATTGTTTGACAACTATAAAAGGGCTGTTGAAGTCCGGGCTTCTAAGGATGTGGGACCTCTGATAGACACCTTTTTATGTCCTCAAAGGCTCTCTGACAATCCTTTACCATACCACTTGTGTAGGGGCACCACTTTTTGTGAGGTCGTTAAAGGGGCTGCCACTTCCGACATAGTTGGGGATGAACGGCCGGTAGTACCCTGCTAAACCCAGCAGAGAGCGTACTGCGTTTTGTTTGGGAGGTCGGACATTCTTCAGGGCAACTACCTGTCGGCTAGTGGCTTACTTTTTCACCCTCCACTGAATACCCTAGTATTTAGTTTCCGCCTTACCCAGGGACATTTTAGGGTTGGCTTTGAGCCCTGCCTCTCTAGAGATTGAGGGACCGCTTTCAGCCTTATTTAGATGGGCCCGCCAGTGTTGTAAGTAAATGACAATGATCTAGGTAGGCGCGGCATAATTCCTATGGCGGCCTCAGTACCTTATCCATGAGTCTCTGAAATGTGCGGGGGCTCCATGCAGTCACCAAATGGCATGTCACAAACTGGTATAAACCCATGGGAGTTGGCAAAGGCTGTTTTTGCATTTGGACTTTCCTCTAAGGGATTGCCAGTATCCTTTTGTCAAGTCCAGCGTGGATATATATTCCGCGGTTACCAAGGGCGTCCATTAATTCGTCACCCTTGGCACGGATATGCGTCAAACTTGGATGACTGCATTGACCTTTCGGAGGTCCACACAAAATCTTACTCTTCCAACTCGGTTTAGGGACATAATTAGGGGACTACACCACCACTGCATGATCCTCAATCACTCCGAAGTGTAACATTTTTGTACCTCCTTCTCTACCAGAGCCTCACGACTTTCAGGCAACACTATAAGGACGGGAAGTACTTTTACCCCAGTGCTGTCTCGATTGCAAGGGAAATTAGTTAGTTTGTCCTGGTTAAGTAGAAAAACATCATGGAATTGTTGTAATTATTGCTAACAAGTCCACTTTTTTTTCAGAGGACAACTGTGTTTACCCATTTGGGATTTTATCGTCACTCACGATGTTCTCCCGTGGGAGGCTGAGGACCAAGTCGTTTCCTCCTCACCGGGTGGATGAATAGAGACCGCCGATCTTCCAGGGTTTCAGCAAGTTCACAATGGTAAATTGTTACCCTTCCGGACCCTGTTGAGCGAGTTTATCACATCAACCCGCACAGCGGGTTAGTAGTTCGAATGGGCCCTGCCATTGGCCAGGAGTTTACTCTCGCAACGGGTAACAATAACATCACATGGTCTCCTGGGTGAAACACTCTCATGCGAGATTCTGATTGTAATGTCTCTCCCGATGTCCTGGGCTGATCTAAGACTCTCCCTGGCAAAATGGCGACACATCTAGGCGCTTCCTAAGCGTCTAGTACATATTGCAGGGTTGTACTTAGAAGGGGGACCGTGTCCTCCCAGGACTCCTTTAGGAGGTTTAGGTACCCCGGGTGGTTCGGCGGCCAGTAGAGCAACAAATGTGAGAATCCCGTGGAGGCTTGGGGAACATCCCGCACTGCAAACAGCAGAAAAATGAGAAGTTCATCCCAGTCGCTCTTCTCTGACTCCTACAACATTCTTCGCTATCCCGTTTTGAGAGTTCGTTTAACATCTTTCCACCAATCCGTCAGTCTGTGGATGGTAGACCGATGTCCGAACAGACTTGACCCTCTGTAACTTATCAGACATCCTGCATCAGTTTAGCCATGAAATTTTGTACCTTGGGTGCTGTCAACATACCTAGGGAAGTCCAACCCGTGAGAAAGTTTTCAACAACTTGTTTGGCTACTTGCTGTCGCCGTTGCTGTCTCAGGGGGAACAGCCTCAGGAATCTTGTTGCATAATCAACATATACAGGATAAACCTGTGTCTTTAGACAGAAGGTTCTAGAGGTCTACCAAGTTCTACCCCACCAATCCTCTCAAAGGGAACTGACCCAGGATAGAGGAAACCAAGGGGCCCTGGTTTTTGTGCCTTTTGGACTAGTTAGCTGGCACTCCCACATGCCAAAACATAGCTGCAATATCAACTATGCATCCCGGCCAATAGAATCGGATGAAATACGGTCCATTAATCCCGTCTATATATCCCTGCCCAGTTGACCCACCCACAGGGAAATGTAGGGGGCTAGAGTGAACACAGATTTAACAACAGCCTGGAACCAATACTGTCGGTGACCTCACCTGTTGTGTCTGCCTATTCACCTATATAGGATATCCTTGATAGCTCAAAAATGGGGAAGACACTCACCCCCTGGGCATGCTACAATCTGCTTCATACATTTTCACCACCTTGTCATAACGTCTAGCCAAGGACGGGTGTATTCCCTTTGCTTCCTGGCGAAGTCAGGGGAGGTACAGGTCTGGTAATCTCCAGGGCCCATATCCCCTCCCTTCTGGCATCCCAGCCATCACTTGTGACCTCTGACTACTAGAATGGTCCACCTTGAGGACCCAGATTTTGCAACAAGCCTTTGTCCGAGCATGCTTGGCTTTTTGCTTCCGAGTCTTTTGAACCCGGTGTCTACTGGGAAAAAGGTCTGCCGAGAAGGGGAACAGTTTGCCAGGGTTCTCCTGAGCCCTAGAAGGAGGCTCCTCGTGAAAGGCCAGTCCCGACCGAGCACAATGGGGGCAGGGAGCCAAGGAGCGACTCCTACTTCGAGGTAAGCCTCCTGACCTTTTACCTGTAGCCGGATTTTGGCCGTCGGATAGCGTTTTACATCGCCGTGTATACATTCTATGCTCCATGGGGAGTCAAAAGTACACACGTTAGGCGGTAACAGTTCCTGGAGGACCAGAGTTTTCCCAGAGCCCGAATCTACAAGGGCCTGGACGTTTTTTCCCCCAATCAGGGCTGGAAGTAGCCGGGGCTTATAATTTTCCTCAGTAAAGGCCGAGGCGACGGTTCTGCTGAATGAACAATCCATCTGTGGACAGTCCACATACCAGTGGCCTTGTTCTCCGCAGGCGGAACATGGAGAGGGTTCCCTCGCAGGAGGGGGCTGTGGATAGCGCTCCGCTGGACCGGTTACTGGAGACCAGGCATCTGGTGGGTCCTGTGGGCGACGTCCTCGGAAATTCCTCTCATTTTGTGACGAGCCGACATCCGGAAGGAGATGAGGGTCTCGGCGGGGACCAGCATTTGGACTCCATCCTTGCTGGAACGACTGCTCCTTCCGTTGGACTTGGCGGTTGCGTATGGACGGTGTTGCAGGGTACATGCAACTACACACGCGGGTTTCTGGACAAGGCTTATTTATTTAGCCTTGACAAATATACAGCACACAAAACAAAAATAGCTTTCCATCAGCAACAAAAAGGAAAATGGCTTTTCTTCAGCAGACAGACAAAAACAATTTCTCTTTAGCAGACAGTGTATATGGCAGTTGCCCTTTTCTATGCAGGGGACAGACCGTTCACAATTCATCTACTTTTCTAATCAGACCTTGTATCAGGAAACTCTTTAGCAATCTCCTTAGTGGCTTACTCCTCACTCCTCAACAGAGAGACTCCATCTGTCTACAGCCTGGGTTTTAACACACCTTGATTGGGCAGCTGGGTTCCAACTAATTGTCCTGAGGTTCCCAGCTGAAGTTAACCTAGTCAGTGCTGCACTGCTGACTAGACATAGGTTTTCCAGGCATATAACTGGTGGCTTTTGTTTACCCTGTCACAGACGGGCCGTAGGTTCCCCATTGATCCGACCTCCCTCTTTGGGCGTCCGCAAGTGCCGGTGGAGTCGGGTCCAGGACACTCGCCTGCTGCTCAGCCCCAAGGAAGTTCTCCACAAGTCGGACCGCCAAAGCTAGGGTTTCAGCAGCGTAGCGTTTTACCCACGAGCGTGCAGAAGGGGGTATTATTTGTAGAAATTGTTCCAAAACCACCTGCTCCAGAATTGCCTCCTTAGTGCACTCCTCAGGTTGTATCCAGCGCATACACAAGTCCAATAATCGCTGAGCGAGGACCCGGGGTCTCATCTTAGCGGTGTACTTCTTGTTCCGGAACTGCTGCCGGTAGGTCTCTGGGGTCAGACCTAAGCGATCCAGTATGGCGGCTTTTACTTGTTGGTAGTCCATTGCCTGATCCGCTGGGAGGCCCTGATATGAGGCCTGGGCTTCTCCTATGAGGCGCGGGGCCAAAGCAGTTGCCCAGCGATCTGTAACCCAGCCCTGAGCTTCGGCAACTCTTTCAAATGTCAGTAAAAAAGCTTCTGGATCCTCGTTCGGCGCCATTTTCCTCAGGAGTATCGGGGGTCTGTTTGCAAGTTCTGGACTGGCAGACCCTTGCAAATGGGTCAGCAGCTTGGCAATCCGCTCATCTTGTGCTGCCTGTAGTCTTTCATCTCTCTCCACTTGCAGCCGGGCCTGCTCCTGCATTAACTGTCCCTGCTGCCTGGTCTGCTCGCACAGAAACTCTTTCAACATTTCTTCCATTCTTGTGTGTGTGTGTGTGTGGCCCTTTAACTGCAGGAGCCTTTTGAAAAAATCCCAGGACTTCTGAACACCATATGTTGCAGGGTACATGCAACTACTCACGCAGGTTTCTTGACAAGGCTTATTTATTTAGCCTTAAAAGATATACAGCACAAAAAAACAAAAATAGCTTTTCATCAGCAAACAAAAAGAAAACTGGCTTTTTCTTCAGCAGACAAAACAAAACAGTTTATCTTTAGCAGACAGTGTAAAAATCAGGCAGCTACCCTTTTCTATGCAGGAGACAGACAGTTCATAATTCATGTACTTTGATAACAGACCTTGTTTCAGTAATCTCTTCAATAGCTTACTCCTCTCTCCTCAACAGCCAGCACCCATGTGTCTACAGCCTGGGGTTTTAACACATCTTGATGAGGCAGCTGGGATCCAACTAATTGTCCTGAGGTTCCCAGCTGAAGTTAACCTAGTCACTGCTGCACTGCAGACTAGACATAGGTTTTCCAGGCATATAGCTGGTGGCTTTTATTTACCCTGTCACAGGAAGGTAGGCTATGGGGGAGGTGCGGGAGGTAGGCTATGGGGGGGTGGCGAGACTGGCGGACTAATTCCCATGGGAGCATTTCCCCCCTGGTCCCTGCCGGCCCCTGGTCCCAGCGGCTGCTGCCCGGTTCAGGAGGCTGACAAGGGGGAGCTGGGCTGGCGGGCGCGGGGGGAGCTGGGTTGGCGGGCGCGGGGGGAGCTGGATTGGCGGGCGCAGGCTCACCATGACACTTCCCCTCCGTCCCATGTTGGGAGCGGGGGGACCGGGCCCACAGGCAGCAGGCTGGACACCCTGCTTCCCTGCGCATGCGCGCCGAGACCTCTGCACATGTGCACAGGAATCGCCTGCATTTTTTTTTCTGACACTTTTTTTTTTATTAAACGGTCGCGCAGGGGGCCCCATGACTCACCGGGCCCGGGACGCCAACCGCGGCAGACCTCCCCCGTTGGCGGCCCTGACTCCCAGCACTGCAAAAAAGCACAGAGGCAGAGCTGATCACTCCGAGCACTGCAAACACAGAGAGACAGTTAGTGCAGTGTTACGGGTGTGATACCCTGCATCATGCAGTACCTTAGTGGAGCGGTGCGCAAACTTGGGGGGCACGGCGGAAGATTTGTCTGGGGAGGCGCGGGCAGTTGCAGAGCCCTGCGCGAGGCCTCTGCAACCTCTACTTACCCAGGTTCAGTCGGCTTCTGGACACGTGACCATGGCAACTCGCGGGGGTCACGTGATGTCACGGTTGCCATGGTAATGTGACGTCAAATGCCGCTGCGGGTCACGTGACGGCAGATGACTCCGCAACGTCATTTGACGCCGCTCGAGGTAAGGAGGGGGGGGGGGGCGACCTGCAGAGCAGTCAGGGGTGGCGCAGCATAAAAAGTTTGCGCGCACCTGCCTTAGTGAATCTGCCCCAATGTGTAGCAGACTCCTCGGGCCGGTAAGGCATTAACCCTCTCAGTGCCAGAGAGTACTGCATCCCATTGATTTGGAATACATTTGGCAATAACGGGGTTTTAAGCACCATGTTAGTATGTTGTGCCCCTCACCGTGAAAATCTATAGGTGCCCAGCCATGAGCTTTCTCCATATGTGCCCTGCGCACTGCTCAAACTGCCCTTGCCCTGTTAGTGTAGCAGTCTGGGCATTGCAACGTGTTGCAGGCTCAGCCATCACACCATCCCAGACTGGATTTCACACACAGCTAATGGGCAGAAGCAATTCAATACCGAACAATAGCAATCATTGGCTGGAAATGAACCCGCGCAGCAGACTCTACTATGGTGTGCTTGATAAATGGCTTTAAAGGTGCAATCCGTTATAGCCAATTTTAAACACACATTTTCATAGTGGTGCCCTTTTAGCAAGACTTTTCGTGCCCTCTCCATTGACTGCTGTTTTCTTATTTGTACAGGAACATCAGCGGTGATTTGTAATGTTTAGGCTTTTCCGGTGGGGTTGTCAAAATGGTCACCGTTATAAGTAATTATTTTGCTGCGCACTGAGATTAACCCTTTGAGCCAAAGTGACTAGAGCAGAAGTGGTCAACTCCAGTCCTCAAAAGCCAACAACTCCTGCTTCAGCACAAGGTGGCTTGACCAGTCCCAGCTTCAGCACAGGTGGCTCGATCAGTCCCAGCTTCAGCACAGGTTGCTCAATTAGTGGCTCAGCCTTTGACTGAGCCACTGATTGAGCCACCTGTGCTGAAGCAGAGGTATCCTGAAAACCTGACCTGTTGGTGGCCCTTGAGGACAAGGATTGGCCGCCCCTGGATTAGAGCAACACTAATCTTTTGCTAGATCTTTTTCCATTTCATAGGCGCTCTCTGCTGGAGCGCAGGACCACGAAGAAAAACACATGGATTTCAGTGAACGTAGCAAGAACCGCGAAGATTTGGACCGACCCAAAATCACTTGACATTCCATGAAAGTCATAAGGTAACATGGTTATTAAATGGGGCATCATTTCTTTTTAAGGAGACATGTTACAAATACCCAGAACTCTGTTTTTTTTTTTTAAGTGTTTAGTTTTACAAGGTCCCACGCCACCCCCTGCCAGTCACCACAGATAAGAAAGGGAGGTGTAAGACATTCCATACACTGCCGAGAGCAAGGAAGTATGTGTCATGTTAGGACCTGAAGCATTTCACAGGAGCCTCTCCTGACAAACCTGTAATGAGATTATGGAAATCAGCGCCCCCCCCCCCCCAATTAACTCAGGGCCCTGAAATGTGCAATCCCACGTAGGCGGACAGTTGAATTTCATAGGCTTGTAATATAGTGTGCGTCTGGTGCGTGTGTGGGCGTGCGCACGGCGTTGCACATGCACATGGCGCGGGCGTTTCATGTGTAGAGGGTAAGCGGTAACGCGCGCTGCTAGGGGGCGTGGCTATGACATCACAGCGATTGGTTCATAGCGTCACATGGCGACAGCTCAAAAATACAATTCTCTTGTACTTTCCCTGGTCTGCCGCGCCACTGCTCATGGCCGTGCGCGCGTCCCTAGTATAGAAACGTCTGGCTAACACAGCCAATTATAATTGACGCGCACACATGCGCACTATATTACATGCCTTAGGGGCCTCTGAATGGGGAAGTGTTGGTCAATCAAGTGTTTTCTTCTCCCTTATCCCCCTCTGTACTTATCAGTGAGCCAATAGAGATAAGGGGGGGTGCTCTGGCTGTACAAGCCTCACTGATCACACAGTGACATCACACAGAAGGGAGCAGCCAGAGGAACTCAAACCCCTCACAAATCTACCTTTAATAATGTAGCCCCTCCTAGGGGCTACTAGAGAATTAAGGGGTTAATGGTTCTAATGGGTTGTGTGTGGGCTCACGCAGGGTAACGCCCCTCTCCCCTCACATGGTATAGAGGGACTTGGCAGATAAGAAGCTCGCCCACTTTGTCTGGTGACCCGTGACATCATCACCAGGGTATATATAGTCAGCCCGGAGGTTCTAGAACTTAGGTTCCTGGGAGTGTCAGTTGGAGGAGCCTCACTGTTAATAATGTAGATATGTCTCAGTCTATAGCTATGTGTGCTAAGATTGATCTGTCTCAGTTTGTTGTTTTGTAGTTGGGGAAAATGCCCTAGCCAGATAGCGGACATAGCAACAGCCATGGTGCATCCATTTGTAGATACGAGGAAGCCTGTGCCCAAAAAGTCTGCGTACCGTACCGGGGCATTGAACCTGAGGAAATAGACTGTCGGCCAATGCTCGTAAGGGGCTCGCTAGTAATGGGACATTTCGGACGCTAACCCAAAGTACCTCCCGAGAGTATGAAGATGAGGCTAACTAGGGAAGAAGCAAATAGTACAAACACTGTAAATGTATCAGTACATGTGAATAAAGTGAAGTGTGTCTACGTGTGAAGAGCATTCTCAACGGCTGTTAATAAAGCTCCTGTTTGTACTATAAAAGTTCCTCGCGCCATTCATTATTCCATCAGCATATCTACGCCCAGCCTGCGCAGACCCTGCACCCGGACAAAGGTATAAGATACTGGGCAAAGCCATGTACAGTCAACTGATGTCAACTCCTTAAGAGCCCGGCGAGGAGGGTTGCAATAAAACACATTATAGTTATGTGTCAGGTTTGGGTCCCAGATGAGAGACTCCTTAACCAGGTCAGTGGAATGAGTTTACTTTGGTGCTAGGAGGAATTGCCCCATTAAATTCTCCAAGACGATTAACCTATCACTGCCTTTCAAAGTACTGCAGGAGCCCCAGGCAGTGACTGTGATAAAGTATACACTTTTACTGTACAATCACAACACGGCGTAATATCACTAGACAGAGTACAGTATTAATGCATCGCTGTGTAAAGCAGAACACCACATGTTAAGTGTCCAAAGAGATTTTGAGTCTGTGTATAATATAAACACAATTTTAACATGTATCATCTAGCATCAATCTGTTAAGCTCCTTCTCACTGCTTGTACACTGTGTGTGGCAGCTATGGATATGGGGATGTGATGAGTAGGGTTGCCAGACGTACCATATATACAGGATTGTCCCTTATTTCTTTGGCTTGTCCCAGAAAGGTCTGTCAGGACGCAGAATTGTCCCGTATTCTAGCGCCTTGATGTGAAATGCCGGAACGTACAATTACTGTGATATAATCAGTCATAAAAACGTAATAGATTTCTACTTGAGTATAATAGTGTCCTGGGCCCGGTGGCTGTGGGTGGGCATGGGCAGCTGGTGCTGGTTCTGCTGTTGGGCCTCTGGTTGCCACTGGATCCCGGCTCCCGGACCACCCCAGCTGCTGCCTCCTCTTCCCAGGCTGTCCACTCTCCCGCTGGAAGCTTCCGGAGCGCACCGGTGAGAGAGAGAGGACGGCCTGGGAAGAGGGGTCTGGCGGCAACAAGAGGTAAGTGGTAATTGGGGGGTGGGGGTGGTAGTGGTATTTGTGGTGGAGGGGTGGTAATTGTATTTGTAGTAATTGTATTTGTGGTGGGGGTGGTAATTGTAGGGTAAGTTTTTTTTATTTGTGGGGGGTGGGGGTAATCATATTTGTGTTGGTGATTGGGGGGTAATTGTATTTGGGGGGTGGTATTGGTAGTAATTGTATCTGGGAAGGAGAGTAGTGGTAATTGTATCTGGGGTAAAGTGGTGTTTTGTATCTGGTGGAGGGATGTTTGCATCTGGGGGGTAGTTTTGTATTGGAAGGGGGTATTGTGTGTGTATTGGGGGGTTGTGTGGGCAGTGTAGAGGGGGAATTGTGTGTGTATTGATGGGGTTGTGTGGGCAGTGTGCGAGAGGGAATTGTGTCTATTGGGGGGGTTGTGTGGGCAGTGGGAGGGGGAATTGTGTGTATTGGGGGGTTGTGTGGGTATTGGGAGAAATTGGTTGTGTATTGGGGGGGGTTGTGTGGGTATTGGGAGAAATTGTGTGTGTATTGGGGGGGTGGGGGGGTTGTGTGGGTATTGGGAGGAATTGTGTGCGGGGCCAGAGGAGGAGGGGAAATGAGTGTGAGAACTGGGGGATTGAGGGAGCGGGACTGAATGAGAGGGGGTAATTGAGTGATAGAGGAGAGAGGGGGTGAAGAGTGAGACAGAGGGGGAGAGAAATACATGTGTGAAAGGGGGGCACACAAGGCAGCCAAGGGGGGGGGGGGGGTGAGCAGGCGAAGCTCTAGTCCTGCACCTCAGGAAAGCTGCCGGCGGCCCTGCATGTCGCCTTACTACATTATTGAAATAATGAAATTAGGACACTGCCTGGTCGTCTCATTGGCCCCCCTCCCCTATAGGCGTTACTTTTTCTCCCACCGCTACTTGTAAGTTCCCCGCTCGGCCAAGTGCAGAGGATAAAAGCCAGTGAATATCGCGGTCACGCTGGAGATACCATTCATCTCCAAGCGTTTGCAAATCATTCAACTCTCACTATGGCGTCGCACTTTCATAGTGGATTTTGGCGTCCCGCGTTATAAAAACTTACATTTGATGACCCTAGTTACGGGAGGAGTTAGGAGACATTCATATTATAATTAATGTGCACAATTCTGCATCTGTTATCTTTAGATTTTATATACATTGTTATTGTAAAAAGTTAGAACAGCATATATAAGAAACACTTTTCAAACAGTAAAAAAGCAACAATTGTTATATATATATATATTACTGTATGATCATCTGCATGTCTTAGACAGGTCTGCACCCCGCCTTTCACCATTATCACCCAGCACACAGCACTTCCACTGCAGCAAGGGATTCTAGGAAATGACATTCAAATGAGCACATTTGCATATATATATATATATACACACACACACACGCGCGCACACACGTGGTCCTCGGTATGCGATGTCCCGCTCTCCGTCGAACGCCTTATCCGACACGGATTAACATGGACCCGCAATCCGATGGTCCGTTGTCGGACGGCGATTTGCGTAATGCATTACTTTGGATAAGCGAGGACCCACTGTATATGTGTATATATGAGCTTGTTAGGTGTCCAGTATGTTTTACAATTCTTGTTCAGCTAGTCTTAGCTGATTGGAGGGTGGCAACCTCCTACCTAATTGAAGCTCACCCCCTCCCACATTTAAATGGTTAAAAGCTCACTCCATAGCATCTCCCACTCTCAGGGGAACTGGCTTGCTTGCAGTTTGATTGTGACAACTCTAATACAGAGTGCTTTTCCTGGTAATGTACAGGTTAATAAAAGCTTCAATCAGACTTAGAACTTTGCAACTAATATTGACAGATTTATTATAAATCATTCTTCCTGGTATTGCACAGGTTATTAAGAATTTATATTAGTGTTAGGGACCCCTGGAAATGTGGTCTGCCATGCAGTGGCTCAGGGGCTTACAACAATTTTGGCCAAAAATGTTAAACTAAAAGACCATTTTATTTAATAGATATTTATACATATATATTTAGGCACTGTACCGTGTATGAGTTTCACTGGATGTGCGCTGAGCTCTGTCTGTGTTTTATGTTCTGTCTCTGGTTTTAAATATATATTGCCATGCTCAGTAGCACTCCTCTGTGACACTCATATGCTTATATATATGTTGTGGTTATTTTGGGGGTTCAATAGGAGCTTGTTAGGTGTCCAGTATATTTCACAATTGTGTTTCACCTTTCACACTTTAGCCTGAAATATTGTACAAGCTTTCATACTATAATATGGCTAAATCTATCTCAGCAGCGCCTCCAAATGTAACGGTGTTTCCCCCACCCTATGGGAGAGTCAGCTTGTGTGGTGCATGCTACCTGTTGGTAAGCAGGAGGACTGAGTCATCCACGGATGGTTGTGGGGACACAGGACAGGTTTCTGGGGTACATACCCCACA
>WSYH01013405.1:0-17087 GCA_036426205.1 Ascaphus truei
AGTGTGTGTGTGTGTGTGTGTGGGGGTTGTGTGTGGGGTTGTGTGTGTGGGGGGAGGGTTGAGTGTGTGTGTGAGTGGGGGGGTTGAGTGTGTGTGTGGAGGGGGGGTTGAGTGTGTGTGTGGGGGGTTGAGTGTGTGTGTGGGGGGTTGTGTGTGTGTGCTGTGTGTGTGTTGTCTGATTGTGTGGGTGTTGTGATTGAATGCAGCGGTGCAGAAACTGGGGGGGGCGCCCCGGGCGCAAGATTATTTAGGCGGGGCGCGTGCGGGGGCTGGCTTAGGAGACCATAACCAAACCATAAGTGTACTTTAAGCAGCGGAAAACAAAAGAACAATCGTACTTGGTGGTGATTGTTGTAGTAGTAGTGACTTTGGTGAAATCCCTCTGGCTAACAGCTCACATAAGCAGGTTCTCTGTCTAAGGCAGGCAGCTAATGCCAGCTAAACAGATCCTTTTTACCTTGCGCCTATCAGTGTCAGCGTACTCTGTTACCTTAGCTTCTCTGAGTTAACCTCTGAGTTGCTGGATGCAGCACCAGACATATGTTTCCCAGGCATGAATTATAGGGGTTGACGTACCCTGTCACACACCTAAACACCCCATCAATAAAAGAATCAAAGCTGATAGTACACATGAATATCATTTATCTATCACCAAAATAATAAAAAATTATGTTATTTCAACAACATGGAATTAAATTAAAGAGGACATGGACACGCAGTAGCTGATGAGGACCACCCTTAATGATGGCAGGGATAAAGTAGAATGCTTTGATATTTACGCTTTATTTATGCTGGGGGCTAATGTTTGAGTTATAATGGGCAAATGAGCTATTATCCATATCTGGATAATAGTATTTTGCATTATGCAACTGGTATGGTTGGGGGGGGGAGAGGGGGAGAGGGTTTGATGGGGGTGGTTATAGAGGAGGTGCGGTAGCAGTTTGTTGTTGTGTTTTTGAATGTTTATTGGGGGTTTCGCGAGGATGGATAAAGTTGGTATTTGGCTCTGGGTGGGTGTTTATACCTTACCGGGTGGGTAGCGGGAAGGTTAACCCCTTCATTAATAGCAGGATTAAACGTAAGGTAAGTGAAGAGTTAACTCCACCGCAACCCCCCTCTAAAACAGCAAGGCATTTACACCCACCAAGCGGCCAATACCAACCTTCACCCACCCCGCTACCCAATAATAAACATGGCACTGGTAGTTGACACCTTCATTGCCTTAGCGGTTAGCGCCTACTAAGGAATGAAGTTGTCTGTTAAATGCATTTTTTTGCGATGGGATTCATGCCGGGGGGGGTATATCTCCAGGCTTCTCAGCAGGTTTCTCCCAGATCACGCCAATTTTCGGCATTGAGGCATTTTTTGAGAGAGGAAAACTCGCCATTCTAGGAAGCCACGATTAGCTCGAAAAAACTAAGCGAGGCTACTTGATGCCGAGGCTCATAAACTGTCCATAATTGGATTATTGAACGCTCACCCAGCGATTCTTTTTGACGGTTGCCAAAATGGGCCGATTTTAGCCTTACGCACACTTATACGAGGCTTACAGAATAGAAGTAGGGATTTTGGCCGAAAAGACTGCAAGTGGGTTATGAGGCTTATAGAAAAGGCCCCCAAGAGTCACTTTAAAAAAATGCTAAAAAACTGGTGAAAATCAAACAGCTTGCTTTTGAAATGTGTTTCTCCAACATGATATACTAATATCAAGCCAAAGTCGGGATGAAACAAAACAGCCCTGGATGTAGCAAGTTACATTTTATTGATTTAAATGGGATTTTATTTTTATTTTATTCTTTAAATAGGCATCTTTTTGACTCAGAAATGCACCAATTTGGTCTTTATACAAGATACCCCCAGATGTTTGGCTTGCAGTCGTAACACTTCTTTGATTGCATCCAATGAGAAAAGAGCGTGTTCTTTAATTGCAGTGGTGTGGTTCGTTATGTACGTGTAGGTGATTGACACCCCTTTTTTATCACAAATTAACACGCCTACGTCTTTGATATTAAAATAGTTTGTGTCCTCATTAACAGATGCTTTGGAGTATTTCCACAATCTTCACCAACCTCCTTGTGACAACACTTGTGTGTAAACTGCTCCACAGTATATGCACGGAGATGTTCAAATCTCTAGAGTCTATTCTTGTTCAGTTTTGTGCTGCAAATGATGGACAACATGATTATCTTGAAGAGATTATGGGGAGACGAAACCGTACATAACACAAAAGAAATAGAAAACTGACTCATTTTACAAAAAGAGCAGCGAGTCAGTCCTGACAGAGGAGGAATGGAAGAAGGGTAGGGTCCAGGGAGCAGAGCTTCCTGACTAGGTCCAGACCTTTCCCTTAGGCCCCAGCAGGCCCTGAGACAATCTAAGTCCGTCTATAGGGAAGCACAGTAGGGACTATTCCCCTTTAGTACTAGTGTACGCCGTTGGAGACAGCCACACGGCACTCTGTGGCTGGGAACAGGTCAAGTATTCAGGACCACTTGGGTGAGTCACTCCAGTGGAGCCACCACGAGAGGATAGGGACCCTTAGGAGAGAGGCGGAAACTATTATTGGAGGCCTCGCTGAGTGGACCACTCAAAGCACCTCTACACGTGCCACATGGGTATGGAGTACCCAGGCAGGTGTTCCCAAAACATTCACCAAACATTCCCCAGTGGGTAGTGCTTCCGAACATTGGGTGGGTTGCGGGAACGGACACCGGGGTATGGTGCCACCCCACCCTCAGTACTTTGGGGGCAGCACTCGGTGTTGGTGTCCACATATATTGTTGAGCCTAGTAGTGGTGTGTTATAGATTGGTTGAACAGTTTTATTTTTTTTTTATAATTAACCTGCTCAAAAATAAGGATAACGCGCCTAAATACTGTCGCCGCACGATTTTATTCTAAACATTTACCCGGTCTCGGCCACGACAGATACCGGGAGCAGAGCGAAGTCGTGTCCTGTGCGCGCTGCCGGGAAGCATCGGAGGATGGTCCTCCGATAGAGGCCATCCCCCTCCCTATCCGGGTCCACCGGGTCCCCGGAGAGCCCCCACCACCATCCCACCACATCGTCGGGACACCAGGGCTCCTTCGGGGCCCTGGGGCACGCACACCGTGCGCGCACGCTACCGATGGAAAGCGTGAACCGCGCATCGGTGACGCGCGCACGCCGAGGAATCAAACAACAAAGCCGGGAACCTCGAGACTGGCGGCTTAGCCGCACATGGAAATAAAGAAGTGTCGACACTGTATGTCAAATTAGGTGGATTCCTTGATATCCAGGTGAAGATAGTTAAATTCGGAATGATTCAGCAATCTGTGATTTGTGATACCAGATGCAACCTCATTCGTAGGGAGTGGAACATGCATGAAATAAAAGATATTTAGTGCAACACAGCATGTGTTAAACAGACATAAACTCACAGCGAACATACAAGAACACAAACAGGACAAGCAACCACAGACAGGACTAACACACAAACGCAAAGCTATAAGTAAAATTAGTTTAATATAAATAGAATGGATTAAAAGTTGTGGACAATAGCGGAAACACCAATCCGGTGGGGGTAAGGTATAAAACCTGCGTAACACTCACAGGAAGAAAGTACAAGGCAATGTGCATCAGATGAGCTGATAAATCCTATCTTTCCACGTGTTAGAGGATTTGAGGGCTTCCAGATCCGTTAAACTCTCCCGTGTTTGTGTCCCAGTTCCTCAACCCCAGAAGTGACGTATCCTGGCTGTGCTTCTCAGTCCCGTGTCATTCGGGGCCGATAGTGACGTCACGGACGTTAACATCACAGGGGGCGGGAATAGTGACAATATTGGAGGGACCGGCGATCCCAACTCCTCCGCTATTACCGTGTAAAGATATTGTGCAAAACTAACTCTTCACTCTAATGTCCTGCAATGTCCAACAGTAGATAAATGGCCCCTAAGCGTTTCGTGTGTGTACACACACTTATTCAGGGGGTTTAAAAGATGATTGTCAGTGATGCCGGTATTAAACTCCCGCCCCCAATTGATGGTCTATCAATAATGCGGCCGTAACACGCGATACCTACTTGGCAGATGAAAATCAATGAAAATTTGATAAGCTTTGCCAAGGTATCAACAATAAACAACAATGACTAACCACATTCATAAACATAAAAACACATAAACAGATAACCACATTGAGCGAAAATTATGATGGCATATAAAACATTAAGAACTAATGCGAAAGCAATAATTGTATAAAATCATAAGGAAAAATCAACCGATCACCGGAATGCCTCCTAACTCAAATTGTTGATACAGTAAGCCTAAGTTATATATATTGAGTGGGGTGAGTTACTACGTTGTATTGGTTCCTGGGAGGGTTTATTCCGCCCAACGATGGGATCCCTCAAGAGGGAGGAGTGCACGCACGCAGATACCAGCTCACCCCAGGAAAGGCTCCCAGAGTGGATGCTTAGTCGCCTCCTGTGAGCATTACAGGGACAGCAGCACGCGTAGTCATCCGCGTATTTCCTTTAGGAATAGGAAAAGGGGGTACACTGTAAAGAGGTTAACCCCCCCCCCCCCCTTAGGACCAAAGTGAACTAATGCCAGTGCCATATTTAAGGGGTTACATCTGGGTGATGTGCATCTTTCAAATATTACATACAATAGCTCTAATGCAATATGAATATAAAAATGAGGGGTCTACTACAAAAAAAAACAGTTTTTTCGCTTTGACGGAACGAGACATGCGTTTTTTTTATTTTTAGGACTGAAATAGGAACTGTAAATAAGTATGGCGTGGCATTTTACAGCAGATCCCTGTTAAAAAGGATACTTTTAGTCGCCAAGATAGTTCACAACTTTAGATATTAAAAATGTATTGAAAAGAAACTGAATTAAGATATCGAAGGGCATTGATTTTTTCCCCTGTGTTTTTCATGTGAGTGATTATGCCTTACTAAATTAAACATTGTGCAAATAAAATAAAAAAATTCTTTGCCACAGGGTTCTACTTGCAAGGAGCTGACTTTGTAGCAGGCACTGATTCCGAACTGTGCATTGTGTTTTTAAAAAGGCAATTTAGATGTTTGTGTGGTTTGTTTGTTTTTTTTTAAGGAAAAGGGGACGAGGTAATCGATGCATTTCAAAAGATGCTTTGTTAGTGTGCATTTGGGAAAGAAAGCTGGCCAGGGCTTGGCTTAAGTCTTGTTCTTCAAGGCTTTGCCATCTTAATGTCAGACAATAGGGAGGGCGCTAATAATGTTTACCTACATTCAGGGGCTCCCATGTGTGAAAGGGTTTCTGCTATCATTAGAAATTCCAGAAGAACGAAGAACATAAGCACTTTAGAACAAGACAAAAACAGATGGTGATGTTTTATATCCTCACTATATTATAATATTAACTATTCTGTTTCAGAGCATTTCTGAAGCTGCACTTCCTTCTAGTGGCAGCTCATGGTAATAACTGTTCAAAAACATTTCTTGGTTTTCCATAGTGGCTTTATTTGTGTTAAATAAATAAAATCATGGACAACGTTTTGTAATATGTCACGTGTGGGTTCATCTGAGGTTGTATAACTAATTTAAGACCTTGCCTAAGGAACAGATGATTTGTTATTATGTCCCGATATGTAAACATGAAATCAAAGAGGGTGTACTTCTTTGTCACACCACTGTATGCGGTTGTTCTTTGGGGTGGGGGAGGAGGAACCGGTGTTGGCCGGCGGGCCACGACGACCACCACTCCACTCTACTCAGGGGCGGATGCAGACGTCTCGCCATGGTACATAGCAGAAGGGCCGAAATGTCACACATGAGTTGAAGGTAACAATAGGCCTGCGGCCAGGCAGGGAGAGGAGGAGCGCTGGCGCTTTCATGCGCGATGATGTCAACTGCAGCTCCTACTCGGGCCAGGCGATTTGTGCGGCTAGGCGCATGCGTGGGTTGTCAGGGGGCACGGGTTAAGACATCACGGAGTGGGCGACCTCATTGGGCGAACCATTCACGAGACGTCACGAGACGCACGGGTCAGATTCAATTTTTGCACCGGCAAGCAGATAAGTGCCAAGCCATGCGCAGGCGCTCGCTCACACTCCCACACACATTGCTGTATTGTGTTCATCGTGACACAGCATGAGCGGGCCCGCCCACTCAGCGGCCACCCTGGACAGGCCTTATGCATATATCTCTCCACGACCCCCCCGCTAGAGATAACAAATACACACAGAGACCACCGTTGGAACGGAAGGGCAGGAAAGGGAACAAGTTCTGCGGTAAAGACCCCAAACTCCACTAGAAATAATTCTCTCCCGGCTGGGGAGAAGGCCTATGAACTTCTGGGGGGAATAGGGGGACAGGAGGTTTGTTCTCACCTATCAGAGCCTAGTCATTAAATGTGGGGATCCCAGAGTTCGCTTCGCCCCAAGCAGCACAATATGTTTATGTGGAATATAGTGGGATGATAGCAGACTAATATAACAAAGAGATTTATCAATTGTACTCATGAGAAAAAAGTGACTTTAACTAGTTTGTTTTCTAAGAACATAGATTCAGGATTATCCCCAGGTCGGTCTAGTCTTATAACAAATAAAGATATCAGTGACTTGGCCCCACCCACCATAGTTTTTTTTATATTGGAGGTCCAGAAGGAGCGCCTAACTAACGTGCAAAGAACAGGGGAGGGGTACCAAGTTAACAAGGTGGTATGCATGAGGGGTAAAGGTAATTCTAAACTCCACGCAGCTTAAATATATCATAGTTTTATGCAAAACTCGTAATAATTTACAAGGGGGTTATATATCAATGTTAAGGTGGAGTCAGAGTGAGAATGGTATATATTAAAAATGTATAACACATAATGTTCAGGGCATCTCTATGGGGCAAGCTACGCTAGGACAATAACTTTCTTTGCAGATCAGGGTGATTGCAGTGCAGACAGGAACACCATGTCCAGAACAAAAAATAGATAGATCAAAAAAGAGAAAATCTGCAGCAATCACCAGAAATTAATCAGTAATATATCGGTTTATTTAATGCCAAGCGTGGGGCTTGAGACCAGACCTGGGAGGTCCGAAACGTTTGCTCCATTTTTTTGGGTTTACCCCTGATGCTTGCAGATTAAGTAAACCTGATATTATTATGTTGTCAGGATCATCGGACGACGTTTTGCAGCCCGAGGCCTTTTCAAAGAATGATCCAAGCAGCATGGGGAACAATACCATATAGGCTGTGTTAACACAGAACAGAACACCTCACAAATATCAGATCATGGTGGGGTTAAGTTGATCAAAACATACCACCATATATGGGGGTTAATAAAAGACGTTTAAAAAACAAAGTCTAGTGCCAAGCAAAGCATGATCTGATTTAAACATTCTAACAGTGTTACTCAAAGTAACATTATTATCAAGTTAATGAAAAAAACTAAATCGGTGTTTGTCAATAGTATACAGATGCTCTATTTGGCTCAGATAGAAAAATGTAACAAAAATAAAAACAAACGTTGTTGGTTATTTAGTCAATTATTTTGTGAATCTATTAATACATCACAATGTGAATATCTCTCGTTTGAATGGTTTTTAGATTGAGCAGAGTTATATGATGTAATATAATTCATTTACTGAACTGATGAATGTCTAATCCGTGAAAAAGAACACTATGGGGAGGGCAGGTGGGGGTCGAGGGCGGAGGGAAGTAAGGGGATTAAAGGAGAAGGAGGGGGAGGGGGAAAGGACGGAAGGCATGGGGCGGTGGGGGAATAGGGCGTTTTATAGGTGGCGTGTGGGGGTTTGAACTAAGGAACCTATAACAAGACTATAGTAACAATACTGTCATGTAAAAAGTTGCTGTTGTAATTCCCAGTCAACATTTAGACCGTTTTGTTTGCAATGTCTCTATGCCTGAAAAAGCCATGCATTCCATTATTCAATCTATTGATGACGGTCTCCCCTCTTGATGTATTGTGACTATGTATTAATACCAAAGAAGAATCTAAAATTTCTTATACCACCATTGGGGACAGTGTTGCCAAAAGTTGATTTTGGCGATACTGGGTGAAAATAGGTATTTTTTAAGTATCAGTGCTTACTATGTTCAGATATTCTGATATGAGTGGGCGGATGGTTCTGCCGATGTATTTGGCATTCAGCATGCCACAATGTATAGCATTAGCACCACATAACTTGTGTGACAATTAATGAATGTTGGGGGATTCGATAATGGACACTGTAGCTATTCTTTTTGGTAGGGAACTGCATATTGGCAGCATTTACATACCCGCATTAAAGGAACCTTTGGTGTATAGTCGATACACGTGTTGTGGTGAGGTGGACTTGGTAAAAGGCTTCTAGAAAGGGATGTAGCCAGGGGTATTGGCTTTTTTGCAGAGCCAATCTAGGTTTTTGTTACATTAGGGTCTAGCCTGGATTATAGTTTTAGTATGTTTACCATTGTTTTTGGATTATGATGTACTAAATTGTGATGCCTGTCTGCTAACTTGGTTATGAACAGGGGTAGTTTCATTCAAAGGAAGTTTTTTAGGTCCGCAATTTTTCTTTTTCCTTTGTAGTAACGAGATTCTTTCAGTAACAATCCTGCGTATACAAAGGGCCTGTTCTATATCCTCGTGTTTAGAGTACCTATGTCAGCAAATTTGAAAGGCATTTAAGTGTTCTTAGAGTGTTGGATGAAATATTGTTTGATCAGGAAGGCAATAATCTATTGTAGCGCAAAAATATTGCCCTTTGCGGTATCCCGGATAGATAGATCCGTGATGGCGCTCTTAGCATAGAAGATAAGGAATTTCATTTGAGTTTGGGGGGTTTGGATGTATAATCCAGGTGGAGATCATGGATATATCTTAAATTGAATTCCCCATCAATACCGATATTCACCACCATAGCCCAAAGATCCATTAAGTCTCTAGAGAACCCTCAGGGGCGACCCAATCGTCTCTAGCATTGGATCTTTGGGAGATGGGGTACTTCGTATGTCGACCATTTTTTGCACCAAGTGTAACAGTTCATGCCCGTCCTTCTCTTCAAGACCACTACTTGCGATTAATGATGAGTGGCGAAGAATATTGTTTGGAAAGATAGCTATCAGGTGGGTAACATGGAGGTCACATCACACTATATACAATTAATGGTGCCACAGAACACGGCCCTAATAAGCCTTTTATCACTTTTTGGATACTATCTTCTCTGTTCACACTGAACAAACCCAGACTTTGATCAATGACTTATGTGTGTATTCTTATTGACACTTCACAACTATTTGTTATTTGACCTCACGTATTCTATCTCAGACACGGTAGTGGTAGGTACATTGGGGCCGTCCATGACGCCACTCATATGCCAAAAAACCCCCTTTTATGGGCTTTATGGGTGAGAGATTGCACACACATTTTCGGTGACACTAATAATTTGTCGTTCAATATTATATTCTACAAGCGTATATAGATGATTTGGTTTTTATTGGGAGGCGCACTGACACTCGTGCTAACTTTCATTGACCTTTTGAATATCATGATTTAAAGGTACCACTTTACATTCAATACTGACCCCAAAACTACAGTCATATTTCCTAGAGCATGTACACTTGTTCCATTGGTTTTGGGTGGACCTCCAGAGTTCCAGTTGGATCTCAAGAGTATATACACCCCAAACCCACTCAAGAAATTCTTATCTTTATGTGAAGACGTGCCATATCCGAGAGCTGTGTATGTCCGAGGGAAACCACAAAGAGGCAATTTTTGCCGCTACAATGTAGATTATGCTTCGGATCAAACAATTTGTCTCCAACATCTAAGAATCCTCAGCGTAATATTTTTGCTTTTGACATGAGGTTACTCTAACATGGACTCTTATACGTTTATGAACAGGCCTTGTATAGCGCGGATTGTACTCGAAATGATCTGCGGTTACTAACAAGGAAAGAATAAGAAAACAAATACAAAAATTGCGGAATTAAAAAAATTCATTTGAAGAAAACCCCATGTTCTATATACCAAGTTTTAAGCTAGAAAGGCGATCACAAATAGGTACATCATTATCCAAACACTGTGATACATACTAGAAACCTAGATCCAAGAGGACTGTAACCCTATGTACAAAAAACCTAGATTTCGATTCTCAAAAAAAGCCCCAATTTATCCGTGGTATCATCCCCTTTCTAGAAGCCTTTTCCAGTCCCTCTCACCCACTAAACACGGGTTTCGACTATAACCAAAGGGTTCTTTAAATGCGGGTTTTGTAAATGATGCCAATATGCAGTCAATATACCAAAAGAAAGACATAGCTATCAGTGTCTAACAGGGTCCCAATTATAGAATTGGCCCAAATTCATATTGTCACACAAGTTATTGTGGTTGTATGCTATAACAGGGTTAGATTGAGAACTAATGCCATTATACATTCGGCAGAAACCATCCGCACACTTCATATCCTTAGAAGATTTTCTGAACCAGGTCACAGACTTTGCTACTTATTTATAAAATGACCCTATTTCACCCAGTATCCCAAATCATTTGCAAATTGCCCAAAGGGTCGCAGTATAAGAATTTGTAGATCTTGGGTATTTGCGATATCATATTCCAACAAACATCAGAGTGAGGAGACAGCTCAAATAGATTGAATAAAATGGAAATGCAAGGGATTTTTCAGCTAGACTACATTTGAATCCAACAACGCTAATGTTGACTGCGGAATTTACAAGCAATTTGTTTACTATGAAGAAGTCATTGGTATACTATATCTGGGTTATAGGTTCCTTAGTGTTCAAAACCCCCCCCCGTACCCCTTATGTGCCACCCACCTTTATTCACGCATGCTCTTAATCCAAGCCCCCACATATCCCCCTCCGTATTCATTGTTTACGACCCCTTACCTCCCCTCTCCACAACCTATCTTATCCCCCCCCCTGCAATGCTAAGCTAAGCTGGAGTGGAATTCACGGCCCGCCTATCATCATACAGTGAGCGAGGACACCGTCCGACGGTAGCTGTGATCCCTTCGCCCCCACCATGACTTCCAGCGCGGTGCGGGTTTGGCGGCAACGCCACGGGCCAGAAGACGCTGGGAAATAAGGATTACAAACTTCACTACTCCCACCAAACCAAAAAACCGGGAGTTAAGCAACTATTGGTTCTGCCCTAGGCTGGGCCAGCTGCTTCAGAAGTTTTGTCCTCATTTAAGTATCACACTATTCTGGCAGTCGACTCGTAATTGGACTCTGATGCACCTAAGGGATAATTTTATTATCCAGTCTCTGATATCTTATTGTTTATTCAGATTCGGTGACGTGTGCGGATTTTTCTTCGTTTTTTATCTATAGCTTATCTATTCTATCTAGACTATTATCTTATTATCTATAGTCTATTATCGATAATCTATATATTATATATTATATTATATATATATATATTAGTTTAGGTGAATGTAATGGTTTTCTGCTAAGAATACACTGGCGGTGACCGGATTTTTGTTATATTAGCGAAACCTGTCCACCCTTCCTCAGTACACCGATGTCGACATTCCCAAGCAGGTCGCGCATGTACGAGTCACGGTGTGCGTTACTACAACTATCCCTTGGTTCCCATTCTCTCCCCAGTTTTCCATCGTAATCAGAGCTCGACGGCCATGGAATTCATGGACGTACCGTAATGACTACCTTTTATTTTTCCTACCGTTCATTTCCCATTCCTTACATGTTCTTCAACAACACTACGTTTCCAAAAGGAGTCTTTGGAAGGGGGACACCGGGGCTGTAGGAGTAGGATGGCGATCACTGGGGGGGTGGTGGGGGTTGTGCTCAAGTATCCGCTCCCTTTATGCGGATAGGGGCCATGATGACAAAGGTTCACCTTCCTTTCCTAAGTCATAAACATATCGGTTTCTCACAATGGTTTGTGGGTTTATGGCCCTTGTTAATAAAGGCATCTGTCAAGTCGAGTTTATTAAGAGACTTCGGGGCCAATGTCTTATTACTCCAATAACCACCATTGTCAATTCCAATCTTAGACCAATACTTCTATTTTGTATAAAGACATTTAGATACATCTCTACCGGAAACTGCAACATTCCAGAAACAGGCGGCGTCTCAATTTCGTTTAAAAACAATATTCCTTATGTCCAATCTGATGAAATCAAAGCAGATAGATTTGGAAGATTTCTGATGTTGGTGGGAGGTGTCTCTGTTGGTAAGGACGATTGGTAACAAGAGCCCACTTGTTATTATTGACTCCTTTAATGAAGTAGTGCTAGGGTTTTGGATGGGATTCTTCACCCACTGTGATTGAAGATGACCAAGGGACAAACTGATTTAGGAGGCGATTCAACGACGTTACACCTCAGACCTTAGATAAAAACAGTTGTACCTCAAAATGATGTTGCAGAACAAGGATACAAAGAGCTTTGATCGGGGGACGCGGGAATACTCAATTATGTGGATGGGTGGAGATTGATTCTTTGAGAGTCTACAATCCTTGGCAATAGATCATCCACATTATTTCACCCCACCCGGTATATATTCTGTCATTTAGAGAAACATGACTTTCTTGCATTTACTCTAGATTGCTTCCCAATTGTACCCAAGCCAATGATTCGGCATCTTGGTCGGACATGGTACCATATCAGAAAGTTCGATGTTTCCAAATCTTAAATATGCGCCTCCACCGGCTTCAATGGAGCACTAAATGAATAAATAATTCATAATTGGGTACGGAGATGTAGGAGTTTGCTGATGAGTGACACTTTTATCCTTTTACTTTCAAATTAACCAAAGACAGTTGTATCTCTCCGTTTACATTCTTATGGGAAGCATCACAGTGCCAAAAATATGTGGTGGCAGACTTATTAGTCTATCTCAGGCTGAAAGGAAAAAATGAAAGGGAGCCAAAAAATTAGCTGGCCAAATTACTAAAAAACTTGCCAGAGCTTGCTAGAGTCCCATCACAGCGAGATGCAAGTGTCGTTAAAATCTAAATTATTAAACATAGACCAGACGGAGCTAAATTCTGTTGTCCACCTTCTAGTCTGAAACACTCCCTCCAATTGGGACTAAAGATAGATTCTATGCGAGACGCCAACAAAACCGGGAGCTAATGCTAGAGCAAAGCTACACAAAAAAGCAAAAGTCACGCTCTCCATGCCGTACGGAGGTGGCATTATGGGTCCACTCGCATTCCAGTTAGCACTAAGTAATGAATTTAATCAAAAACTTTTACTCTAAGGTATGACGAGTAATGAAACAATCATACAGAACGCCAAGCACAAAACTGTCGGAGAACTTCTTTGAGTGAAAGCAAAATTTTACCTACAATTTCGTGCGTTGGAGATATCGCCAACACTATGGTCACAAGGATAGAAATGGAAGAACTAACTCTTAATTTTTATATTGTTAAAAATCTCAAAGTCCACCTCCAAGACCCCGGGCCCTGATGGTTTCTCCAATTGTATATTATAAAAAAATCGCCCAATTCTGGTCTCCACAGTATGCTACCTCTATTCTAAACTCTCCTTCTCAAACCTATATTTCCCATGTTCACATTTGCTCGGGCGTTCTATTCCCACAAACGGAGTGGGAAGACCCATCTAATTTGTACTAGTTTATAGATTCCATCTCCCTGATCATGTCGCACTTAAAAATCTATAAACAAAGTATAGAAAAAGTTGAACAAAACTTCTTCCATCCCTGCATTCCACACACGGGACCATTGGTGGGGTTCATTCCAGGCAGACAAGCCTTGGAAGACACCAGCGAGATAAATTGAAATTCCTATAGAATTCTCCTACCCAAGATAATATAAATATCCGTACATTGGTATTTAGCAGGGTCCTGTGACCATAGTTGTCGCTACCTCATGTGGCTTATGCTCATTTTTTATAGGGAGATGTGCGTGGGGGGCGGGGGGGGTCCTGTGAGAGTGATATGGGAGGGAAGAAGAGACCGTCATCCAGTGATGCCCGCACGACTTGTAAGCTCTCTCAGTCCCACTACGCCGCCAACTTCTGGAAAGGGGATTCAAAACATATTACTATTCCTCAGGTTATTATAGGTCAGCCATCAATCAAACACTAGTATATATCACTATAGGAGGATATTACTCTGACATAAGCACCACTGATCATTGCAATACATTTCATATGATTTACTTTTGTTCGGGAGGTTCTACAACTTCATATAGCCAAAACGCATCCGCAAACCATCAATACTATACACTCATCTGAGCTACCCATATAGCCACCATCCTCCCAAAACCACTGCCTCCACAATTTTTCAATTTTGTCCCCAGTATAGACTGGAAAATAGGAGATTTACTTATTAAACGTACTCCACAAATTTAAAAATAAGCAGTCCAACTGTGGACCGACTACGGCAATCCAAGTTTCACTTAGATCTTTCTGCCCCAGCCACTTGACACACCCAATTGCTTCCATAATCAACTCTATTATGGATGCAGGCAATATCCCTAAAGAGACTGGAAACCTGCCAGAGTGTCCCAATCTTCAAAGTGCGGACAAAAACTCTGTCTCACACTACAGGACCATATGTCTCTTGTTTCCCTAATATTATCCAAAGTCATGAAAAAAAATGTGTTCCACTGCCAAATAAGCAATTACCTATACCAAGACAAATGTACTATCCAATTCCGATTGGCTTTTGCCCCTATAAACACCTCCAATTAACTACTTCTCCTAAAAGGTTTTCATAAGAGATACTGTATGGAATGGAACTTGGACAGACTCATGGTTGCATTACTTCCTAAGATTTGCAAAGGCTTTTGATAATGTTTGATATGTTATCCGGCCTTAACAAAAACTCCAGTGCTATGGAATAGGTGAAGCACTCTTTCTAAACTGGTCTAATTCATACTATGGCACGTATGAGTCCCAGCATTGTGTCTATGTCCAGGCTTCACACTCCCAACCTTTGGATATCACTGTGGTTGTCCTGCAAGGAATTGTTTCTTGGGGCCCCCTACTCTTATCAGTGGTCTAGCAATGATTCTTCCTATAGCTTGTAGGGCTTCAATACACAGGTATGTCCGATGTTCAACTATCTTATATGCCACACAAGCTCTAGCCCTAGTCGACCTGGAACCCACATACGTCAATCATGACTTTTCGAGAGACTTCTTTTCTTATTTTTCTTTTGAAAATTAAATTCCTAAAAATAACTGGTTGTTAAATACACTGACAAGACTGTAATCAATGGTATTTGGGACCAAGGCGAACATTGTTTTAAGATTCCATGACTGGAGCTCAGATCAGAACGCAACGATAACCACATCTCATATAACTCTCTATTAATAGTCTCTAAATACTTGGGGCATATAGTTTGGATCTCCAAGTAACATTAGGGATGACCTTGATATACCTGACACCAAAACTACGTCCAAACAAGGGTGTACTTACAGCAGCGGGCCGCAATGCGGCAAATGGGGGGCGCAACCCCTTGGGGGGCGCAAGGGTAGTATCTCGGGGGCGGGCGCAGGGTACCGTGCGGGAGAAACCTTGGGGGCGGCCGAGCTGGGCATGGGCGGCAGAAGCTCCGTGATGAGGGATGCTTTCCAGTATCTGCTATGTGCTCTGTGTAGAGGGGGCGGGGGCTCTCCCTGCACACAGACAAGCCCTCCTTCTCAGTCTGTTAGCCGCCGTTTTCAGCAGACATGGTGGGGACCTAGGAAGGCTTAATTTACTCAACCAGCACAAACTAAAAAGGCAGGGGGGTGGGCGGAGGTGGGCGGGGGGGAGAGGTCGGGGGGGGGGGGGGGCGGAGGGGGGGAGGGGGGGGGGGCGGGGGCGGGGGGGGGGGGGAGGGAGGGGGGTCTGGGGGGGGGGAGGGGGGGAGGGGGAGCGGGGGGGGGGAGGAGGGGGCGGGGTGGGGGCGAGGTTACTCGGGTGGGGAGGGGGGGGGGAGGGGGGGGGGAGGCGGAGGAGGGGGGCAGGGGGCGGGGAGGGTACATCCCTGTGTTGACATCGGGTGTGGGGCAGGGGAGTGGGCAGTCGTGCATGATGTGGGGGGGGGGAGGGTGAGTGGGTGGGGGGGGTGGGGGGGGGGAATCGCTCCGGGTAGGGGTTTGTGTGATGTGGGAGGGAGGGCTGTGAGGGGGCGGTGTGAGTGGGGGGGTTGAGTTTTTGAGGGTGTTGTGTGGAGGGGGGGTTGAGTCGTGTGTGGGGGGGGTTGATGAGTGTATTTGTGGGGGGGGCGGTGAGGCTGTAGTGGGATGTGTGACGTGTTGTGTGTGAGATAGAGCTTGATGATCGATGTGTGATGGGGGGGGTGTGTGGGGGTGTGTGTGTGGGGGGGGGGCTTGAGCAGTGTGTGTGTGAGTGGGGGGGGTTGAGTGTGTGTGTGGAAGGGTGGAGGTTGAAGTGTGAGTGGGGGGGGGTTGAGTAGTGATGTCGGGAGGGGGTGAGTGTTGTGTGGGGGAGGGTTGAGTGTGGGTGGGAGTTGAGTGTCGTGTGTGACGTAGGTGAGGTGTGTGTGATGGGGGGCGGCGGGGTGTGTGTGTAGGGGTTGTTAAGTTGGATGGAGGGGGGAGGGGTGCAAGTTGTTATGTGTGAGTGGGTGGCGTTGAGTGGCAAATGGGGGAGGGGGGTTGAGTGATGATGGGGGGGGTTCGAGTGTGTGATGAGTGAAGGGTGGTGTGTGGGGGGGGGGGTTGGAGTGATAGTGGCGGGGGGGTAGGGGGGTAGGGGGGTGGAGGGTGTGGGGGGGGGCTGAGGCTGTGTCGTGAGTGGTGTGTGTGTGTGTGTGTGTGGGGTGGGGGGGGGGGGGGGGGGGGGAGGGAGGGGGAGAAAGTTAGCCTCGCTGTGCGTAGTGGTAGGAGGGGGTTCTCACTTGTCAGACTTGATCAGTTGTGGATGCCTTGTATGATGGTGGGGGATAAAGGGGGCGGGGGGAGGGGAGATGGGGGGGGACGCGGGGGGGGTGGGGGCGCAAGGGGCGGAGGGGGGCAGTGGGGGGGGGTGGAGGGTGGGTGGGGTGGGTGGGTGCCTGTGGATGTACGTTGTGGTGGGTGTCTGATTGTTATTTGTGGGGTGTTGGTGAGATTGGAATGCAGCGGTGCAGAAACTGGGCGGGGCGTGGCACCCCGGAGGCT
>WSYH01013406.1:0-11293 GCA_036426205.1 Ascaphus truei
AAGTCCTGAGCGGAGATGGAGGAAGGAGAGGCAGCTGAGGGTGGTTTGAGTAGAGTATCAAAGACAGAGAACAGTCGGCGTGGGTTAGACTTGTGCATGTTGATTAGTGAAGAAAAGTAGGCTTGTTTAGCTTGCGAGAGGGCAGAGTTGAAACAGGATAGCATAAATTTGTAGTTAAGGAAGTCTGCGAGAGTATGAGATTTCCTCCAGAGGCGTTCAGAGGAACGAGTGGAGGAACGCAGCATGCGCGTGTGGGAATTTAACAAGGGTCTAGGGTTAGAAGGGCAGAGAGAAAGCGGGGCATGTAGATCAAGAGTGGAGGACAAGACAGAGTTGTAGTTCCTGACCAGGTTGTCAGGGTCTGTAGCAGAGCTGAGAGAGTAGAGGGAGGAGCGTAAAGTGTACTCAAAGTCAGGTAAGTGAATAGAGCGCAGTTTTCTGCAAAACCGGGGGGTAGACGGAGGTGGAGAAGGGGAGAAGCGAGATAGAATGAGATGAGGTGATGGTCAGAGAGAGGAAAAGGGGAAATGGAGAAATCGGAGAGAGATAAGTTTTTAGTGAAAACCAGGTCTAAGTAGTGGCCATCCTTGTGGGTGCTGGCTGCAGTCCACTGTTGAAGGCCAAAAGAAGAGGTTAGAGAAAGAAAGCGGGAAGCCCAAGGGAGTGAGGGGTCATCAATGTGGCAATTGAAGTCCCCAAGGAGAAGAACAGGGGAGTCTGAGGAGAGAAAGAAAGAGAGCCAGGATTCAAAGTGAGAGAGAAAGGCAGAGGGGGGATGAGTAGAGGTAGATGGGCGATAGATGACCGCCACGTGGACAGGGAGAGGAGAGAAGATCTGGACTGTGTGAACCTCAAAGGAGGGAAAAGCAAGAGAGGGGGGAATAGGAAGAGTTCGGTAACGGCAGAGAAATGAGAGCAGGAGCCCCACGCCTCCACCCCTGCCATCAGGGCGCGGAGTGTGGGAGAAGGAAAGGCCACCATAGGAGAGGGCAGCTTCCAGAGCAGAGTCAGACTGAGTGAGCCAGGTCTCAGTTATAGCAAAGAGAAGCAGGGAGTGAGAGAGAAAGAAGTCATGCACAGAGAAGAACTTGTTAGAGAGGGAGCGAGCATTCCAAAGGGCACAGGAGAAAGGGAGAGAGGAGGGAGTATGGCAGGGGATGGGTATGAGGTTGGAGGGGTTAACACCAGAAGGAGTAGAAGTTGCATGTGGGAGGCGAGGACGAGAGCAAGTAGAAATAAGGTAGGGACCAGGATTGGGAGAGATATCCCCAGAAGCAAGGAGGAGAAGCATGGAAAGAAAGAGAATGTGTGAGAATGATTTGTAGGGGTGTGTTTTAGTGCAGGGTGTATAGCTGTATGGTGACAGAGGACGCAGGTAAGAAACGAGTTCATGTGAACTGAGAAGTGGGGAAGAAAGGAGAGATGGAGATATATGAATAGAGTTAGAAACATAAGGAGACTGGTGGAAGGAAGTGCATAATTTGATAATAAGTGAGGTTGCAGCAAATATAAAAAATAAAGGCGGCATCACAGCAATAGGTAAGTGTTGAGATGTGCAGTCTTAGATAGATGATATCCTCCTTTCCAACGTAGATCAAAAGCAGGAATCAGAAGCAGTAGGTGATGTCCACTTTTCCACTTCTTTTTGAACTTCCTTTTTAAACTTCATATTCTACTTGAAACATTTCTACTTAAAAGCATATTTGCTTACAAGCATGGCTGCAAGCAGCAGTGGCTGTTATGAGTTTATTTATATACTTTTAGAAAGTCACCTGGTTGGCACAACAAACTTAATTAGCACATGTGAGGGACGTTAAATCAAATGGTTCCCAACAATTTTGAGCTATACATTGACCTTCATAAACATATTCGCAAACTGCCACAAATGCTTTTTTCATAAAAGTCAGTGGACAAAGAGACACTAATTTTTCTATTGTATCATCTACTCCACATCATCTCCCTCTAAATAGCCAATATCTACAGGTTTTAGAAAGTCTAAAATTAGAAGGGCGAACTGACTCAAAAAGATCCAGACATTCTACACAGTTCTTTGAAAATCCATTCTAATTTTAATCCTACTCAAGCCAGAGGTGAATTTTTAAACACCTTTCAATTGTTAGTTCAAAGTTATTTTAACTTACTCTGCAGCAAAAAAAAAACAAAAAACCTAACCTTACTAAGGAGGAGCACAATTCCTCTCAAAAATAGGAGGCGCATGAGGGTTTTCCAGTGACGTCATCCGGCATGGTGGAGTAGGAGAGGAGCTCTGCAGACTCACCAGCATAAACTCAATAATAAGCACTCTTTCACCTAAAATTCCCCCACTTGCTGTTGAGCCCCAGCAAGATTAACTACAGGAGAATGTCGAAACAAGTTAGGAAACCTGCAAATCAAGCAGTTTCAAAGTTTTTTTCGCCCTCACAGAAGAGCCCGGGGAACCCGATAGAGAGCCAAGATTGCGACGGAGCACATGGTTTGCAAACACAGCAGGGCAGAGGAGCAAGGCCCAAGGAAGCTCCTGTAATGGAGGAGCCTATCACAAGATCGTACCTTGAGAGCCTGTTTACAACCATGCACACAAAGCTGCAGACATCCCTCCAGGCTGAACTTAAAGCAGCAGTATCCGAGCTGAAACAAGAAATCTCAGGCCTCGCTGAAAAGACAGCGAGTCTAGAAGGCAGATTGAAGGAGTCCCTCGCACGCCAGACCGAGGCCGAGGAAGAAATCATCCAATTAGGAGAGGAAATCTCCCACCTAAAAGACAGCCGAAGGACAAGGAGAACCGGGACAGACGCCAGAATCTGCGTATCCGCAATGTCCCTGAGGAGGTTCACCCTGGTCAGCTCGGTTCATACTTGGCTGAACTATTTACCTCAATCTGCGGCCCTATCGAGGACAGGGACCTGGAGACAGACAGAGCCCATAGGGCTCTAGGCCCACGCTCAGAGGACCCCAACCGGAGGCGCAACGTAATTGTTAGACTACATAGCTACACAATCAAAGAAAAAATAATTGTGGCCTGCCGAGGAAAGGAACAGTTGACCTTCCAGAATGAATCCCTCCAGGTCTTTAATGACCTCTCAAGAACAACGGTGGTCCGGAGACGAGAGATTAAGCCCCTAACCTAATTTCTCCGTGAAAATGAGGTGAAATACCGCTGGGGCTTCCCGTTTAAGTTAACGGCAAGCAACGGAGGCAAATACCTAACGATACGTCGCCCCGAGGATATGGTCCCATATGTTCGAGCCCTAGGCCTAACCCCTGCACCTACCTGGTTGCCCGATCAATCACAGGAATCGACGCAGAGGGAGGAAGAAGAAAACAGCAACGCCCGGCCGCTGAGAAGAGCTGCTACCCAGCGGCAGACGAAGAACAGATGAAAACCACTAAGGATGCCTTGGTGCCCGATTCGACCGTTGTCCTTTCCCAAGAATACAGCGACGATCGACAAAACTACCGGATCAAGAGCCAGACGATCATTAGAGCCTGCCTGTGTTTCATCCGGACCCTTATGGATGACAAATCCATCGTGATAAAAAACGCAGATAAAGGTGGAGCGGTAGTTGTCCAATCTGCCACTCAATATCGAACTGAAGCCTTGTGAAAACTGAGTGACTCCACCTTTTATGTTAAACTGAAAACCGATCCAACTGAAAAATTCAAACATGAGTTAGTTGAATTGTTAGAGTTTGGTAACATTCTATATGTTCTTTCCACAAGGGAATACAATTTTTTAAACTGTTGACATGCTGTCGTGCCTGTGTTTCACCATCTCCCGAAGATACATAAGGGACTTGACCACCCTCCGGGGAGGCCCATTGTGTCCAGTATTGCGTCTTTGGGGGATGGTGTTGCCAGGTACGTAGATGGGTTTTTGCAGCCTCTGGTCCATTCCCTTCCTTCTTACATTCGTGACACTGCGGATTTATTAGTGTCCGTTGAAGGGGTGAATTGGAGGCCTAGTTATCGCTGGGTCACCATGGACGTCACATCCTTATACACTATTATAGCTCATGAGCACGGTTTATTTGCTACTTCACATTTTTTAGACACTTCAACGTTATCACAGGCACAATGCACTTTCGTTCAAGAATGTATTTCATTCTTGCTTACTCACAATTACTTTTCATTTGATTCACAATTTTATTTGCAGGTTAAAGGCACAGCTATGGGGACTTCTTTTGCTCCTTCCTTTGCAAATATTTTCATGGGTTTATGGGAATGAACTCACATTTATGGTAGCACTAATTATTTTCGTCACCACTTTGTTTTGTACAAACGTTATATTGATGATGTTTTTTATTTGGGATGGTGACTATAAATCTTTACACACTTTTTTAGATACGCTCAATATTAATGATGTAAATTTAAAATTCACTATGGATACTGATATACACCATATTAATTTCTTAGATGTGACGGTCCATGTTGATCTAGATTATCAAATTCAAACTAATTTTTTTAGGAAAGCTCATTCCAGAAATTCATTTTTGCATTCTCAAAGTAGCCACTCCAGATCTCTCATCAATGGTATTCCAAAAGGACAATTTCTCCGTTATAAGAGATTTTGCTCTAACGATGAGTCATTTAAAATACAAGCCAGGGACCTTGGTGAGAGATTTGGTTAGCGTGGTTACAACAAACGAATTGTTGATAAAGCCTTTGAAGAGGCTGATACTAAAGAAAGGAAAGATCTATTTAATACACAATCTTAAAAAAAACCTAGATCTTCTGTTAATAAAAGGGTGAATAATAATTTAATGGACAAGCGAATCAAATTCGTCAAATTGTTCGGAAACATTGGGGCTTGTTACAATTAGATCCTCAGTTGAAAACAGTTCTCACAGATAGACCAAGAATGGTCTTCAAACGAGCCAGAACACTGGGCTCCTTAATTTCCCCTAGCATGTTCAGCTCTTCCATTCAAGAGCATATAAAAGGGATACCACAAGGGTTCCACAAATGTGGTCATTGTTCATTTTGTCAATATGTAAAATCTCCTTGTAGAATTACTACTATTTCTTCTGGCTATAATTATAAACTTACAACGTTTATGAATTGCCATACTAGCTATATCATTTATGTCCTGGTATGGGGATGCAATATGAAATAAAAGTGACGCACTTTTAGGCCCCTCAAAAATAGAATAGCTGAACATGTTAGACTAATCAAAAAAGTGACTCTGAACATCCGGTGCCCAGACACTTTTTCTCCTGTTCAAAAGGAGGAATTGAGAATTTTAGATTCTTTGGAATAGAACACAACCCTATGCCAAAGAGAAGAGGCAACCGAGAGAACATTCTCAATCGACGAGAAATGTTCTGGGTATTTCATCTGGATACCCTGCACCCCAGAGCGATGAATGTTGAGTGGGAACTCAAACATTTTTTGTTAGGATAACTCCCATTCCACCCCTCTTCTCCACCCCCTCCTTTCCCCCCCCCCTTTTCCTTCCCCCCTATATTTCTGTTGAATATATGCTTATGTTCTTCGCTTTCTATACTCCCAATAATGACCTTGCTTTTAAATAGTGTGTGTGTGTGTGTGTGTGTGTGTGTGGATGTGTTGGTGTGTGTGTGTGTGTGTGTATGTATGTATATATATATGAAAAAATCATCTCAGTTGGCACACTGTAAACATAAATAAGATGCTGATGTATATATATATATATATAAAAACAAACATCACAGATTGCACTCAATGTACTGGTTCATATAGACAGGTGCTAGTCTCAAATAATAGAAAATAGGGCAACCCCTTGAGAAAGGTCCTATTCCAGGACCGAAACGTCGGATTGGGTGACTTATCTTTTCTATTCAGATGCCCAATACAGTTTTTCATGATTACTGAACCGAGTGCAGTCTTTCTTTACCGGACGAGAGAATGGTAATGTTGTTTTTTATATATATATTTATATATATTGTATGTCTTATATATATATATATATATATATATATATATATATATATATATATATATATATATATATATATATACTTAGAGATGATTACATAATTTTTCATTATTAATAATATATTTTCTTCTCATTTCTCATTTTCCAATAACCAGTTCTGACTTAGTCATGTGTATATGTTTTATGTTTGTTTGCAATAGGTATTTGTCATTCACATAAGTTTGGTATGTTGTAGATAAGTGTTTTATTGGGTTCAGAAGAGGTTTGTTGCTCACATGTTATTTATGAACACTTCATGGGTTAATGAATCGTGATTAGAGCTCAACCAATGACATGTTACTGCATTCAATTTCGATTGATTTTTAACAGCTGTGGTTCACCTATATCAGTGTTTGTCCTTCTCCTGGCAGATAACTCTTTGACAAAGCGCCCTGCGCGTGAAATGCGTCAGAGTACCTGCCAGGACAAACTATGTACTTGTCTTTTAGTTAATAAACTTTTTTGTATCCTGCCTGCAAGTTCATTTGAAGTACTGTGCTCCAGCTTTTTTCCTTCGGGACGTTTTTCGTCTACTGCGCATGTGCTTGGACGCACGTTGTATCACGTTAGATCCTTCATTCATCTCTAACCTGCTAGACCATGCGGACGGCGCAGGTGTCTACTTACTGCACAAGGGAAGCATCGCGCTCATCAGCTGTTCCGGTGTCCCAGGCGTCGCACACGTGGTGCTTGAGAGACGCGGTGGGAACCTAGACTGGAGAGGCTGACGGATACAAGCCAGTCTATTGAAGGGACTCATTATCAACCGGCGATTCCCTTCACCAGCTGTATCAACCACCTGGAGCTGTGAATGTTCAAGCTTCCTTCTCCTCTTCCCTCCCCCTCAGGACTCATAAGGACAATAGTGAGTACTTTTGGGCAAATTATTAGTGCTATTAAGGTTAGCCATTTGCCTTATTTGATACAATTATCATCAGGGATTGGGAGAGTGAGTTATACACTATTTACACGGATTTATACATTATTGTGATTTGTTTCACGGATCTTAAAATTTCAAATAGGCACCGAACTGCTTCTTTTCATTGAGCACTGATATCTTCTCAGGGCTGACATCAGCCCTGAGTAATAGCTAATAGTTTTAACCGCTCATCATATAGTGAACTAAAGATCATTTTACTGATCAGTGATAGGGTGCATAAGGAACAAATATATTAGTATATACAGAATTATCCAAGAAGGATAGAAAGAATTCCTCTGTTTGCACACTGTATCATTTTGTATGTGAAGTACATATATTTTATTATAGGCTTTTACATCGGTGAGGACTGTAAAAACCAAAAAATAATAACATTTTATTACATCAAAGAAAATATAATAGTGACTATGTGAAACATATAAAAGGTTTTAAAATCCTGTTCACAAAGGGTATAGTGGTAAGAGACTCTATATTAACTTCAGACTATAAAAAACACATAAATGTGTGTGTCTGTGTATTTGTAACCACTTCGACAGCTCAGTATTGTAATCAGTCAAATATTGGTGAATAGCTGCTCAGTATATAATGATGGTAAATAGCCACTGGGTTAAATGCACATCCCTATGAGTAATTTCAAGTACAAGGTACATCAATAAACACATATGCACTTTATCTATAGATGTAGTTTAGCATCTTGCTGGCATAATAATCTCCAATATCCCATCTACGGAAGTATCCACAGAGTACACATATGTATATATCTACAGTATGTATGGAAAAGATCAGTACCACTTTAAGGTTTATATGTACTATACAACAATAGGATATAGAGCGCTGACAGTCTCGGCACTCTCCGTGTGTGCAATACCAAAATTTGGCTTATATATAAGAAGGTCACGGCAGACCTAAGAACATAATAGTTTCCCAACAACTTCCATATTATGGTCACGGCGGACCTCTATTAACATAATCTCATAAAATACTTAACCCTGATCATATAAGAGTACTTTCCAAGAGCCTATCTTTCTGTCCGACAAACAAAATACATATTTTTGAAACGGTCAAGGACCTAAATCTTTTCTCACGAAAACTTACACTGCACAATTTTTTTAGTAGAAGCATGCACACACGAAATCAAAATACACCATTTGAACCGTTTGACTTTAAAGATGAACATACAATAAGAGTTCTCAATAATCTCTTAGAAGAAAATGAGAGGACCCCAGGAGAAGGTCCTTTCACGGACCTCAAAAATAAGTCCTCATTTATGCCTTCATTTCAAACATGTAACAACGTGGAAGTTTTTACAAAAATGGTTACTAAAGATCTTACTAACCATTATACCAGCAAAGGTAGACAGAATTTAACATTACTATGAAAAATTGGCACTTAAAGATTTAGAAAAAGACAAAAAAATTGTAATTAAACCATCAGACAAAGGAGGAAATGTAGTAGTTCTGAACCAAACTGATTATGTAACAGAATGCATGCGAATACTATCAGATCAAAAATGCTACACAGTTCTCAAAACATAGCCAACACAAAATTACTCAAGAGAATTAAAAGCCATTCTCCAAAAAGGGCTGGAACAAAAACTCATATCAAAAAATGAACTTGAATTCATGCAAATTAAATCACCACTAATAGCTACATTTTATCAATTATCAAAGATTCACAAGAACAAAAATCCACCACCAGGGAGACCGATTATATCGGGTATTAACAATCTAACCAGCAATATCAGTGTTTACTTGGATCAACTTGTAAGACCATTTGATAGTGTTTTGCCATCATACATAAGAGATACCAAAGACGTTCTGCTTCATCTGGAAGGTATAACCCTAGAACATAATTCCTACTTGGTAGGTCTAGACGTCGAAGGTCTTTATTCGAGCATACCCCATGAATACAGTATAAGAGCAGTGAAACACTTCCTTTGAGCAAGGAATGAAAACTTGAAATCACACAATGAACTAATTCTAGAACTCTTAGATTTTGTACTAAGCCATAACTACTTTTTATTTAACAACACTATGTACCTACAAATACAAGGTACAGCCATGGGGACCACTTGCGCTCCCACCTATGCCAATTTATATCTAGACTGGTGGGAGGAAGCAGTGGTCTTCATGGAAGACCTGGAAAGATTTACTATATACCATCAAATGTCTTAGATACATCGATGATGTGCTCTTGGTATGGGATGGCACAGAAAAATTACTCCATGAATTCATTCAGATAATAAATACAAACGAACATAATCTTAAATTTACGTACCAAATAAGTAAGGATCAAATAGAATTTCTGGACATTACTATCTCTAAATCTGAAAAAGGAGAGATATACACTAGTATATATCGTAAACCGACAGCAACTAATACACTGCTTCTAGCAGAAAGCCACCATCCAAAACACATCATCGAAAACATCCCTATAGGACAATTTCAACGACTTCGTAGAAATTGCTTAACGATAGCCGAGTATAAAAAACAGGCCATAGGTGGAAAACAACTACGCCGGCACTGGGAACGATCAAAAAACGAGTCGGCGAGGTGATGGTCATGGAAAGGCTTACCGCTATCGAGAGACAAAAACTCCCCGCCTACGAGGACATCTGGGAACCGTGGATTTCCTGCAATAGGGCCAGACAACCAGCTCCAACGAGACACAGGTCTACCCCTCCCCCAGAGGTGCACTAAAACCACCTACGAGCCCACATCCCCAACAGCCAGATGGGACTCCCACCCCCCCCCCGACCCACCCCCCCCTCTCTCCCTCCCCCCCTCACTGCCAGTCCTCCTCCCCCTGCCTTCCCTCTCTGAAGGCACTCCCCCTCTTTACTGACAACTGAGGTTGTCAATCTGTTTCCCCCAAAAAAATTGTTCTATTAAAAAATGTTATCTCTGTATTTTGTGGACAAGACAAGGATGTCCCCAATAAACATGCTATTCTGCCTTCATTGCCTTAGCGGCTATCAGCTAAGGTAATGAAGCAGCATTTCTGTATTTTTAATAATATTGTGGCAGGAGCAGGTGGTCCCTGAGCATTAATTTCTGGCTCAGGGAACCCCTGCTCACTGTACAATATTATTAAAATACAGAAATGCTGCTTCATTACCATAGCATATAGCCGCTAAGGTAAGGAACGAGTGTTTATTATATAAGTTTTTTTTTTAACTGTAATGTGCAGAGGGTCTCCGGAGCTGAACAGCATTGGTTTCAGGTCCGGGGACCCCCTGCTCCCCGAGATACAGGCCCCTTTAGGGGTGCGGTATCCCTCTGCTTGGGTTACAGGCCCGCGGGTCACGTGATGGGCCCTTTAAACGCAGAGGGATACCGGCACCTCATAAAGGGGGCTGTATCTCGGGAGCAGGGGGTCCCCAGACCTGAAACCAACGCGGTTCAGCTCCGGAGACCCCCTGCACATCTACACTATCAATAAAAATGTATTTCAAATGTATTTATTTATAGTCATTTATTTATTTATTTAGATTTATTTATTTTTTGGCGGCTGCTGTGTGTGAGTTTTTTTTATTGTGGGTTAGTGGGGGTGGGTGAAGGGGGTATTAGCCCCAAAAAGTGGTTGTTTAGAGCTTGCGGGGGGGGGGGGGGTAGAGGGAGGGTTAACCCCTTCATGACCGTAGCGTTATTAACTGCTACGGTCGTGAAGGGGTTAAGTGCACCCGCAACCCCCCAGCAAGTCCTGAACTCACACCAAGGGCCAACACCCCTTCACCCACCCCGCTACCCACAATAAAGCGGGCACGGTGGGTTAACCCCTTCATTGCCTTAGCGGTACCCGTATGGTAATGAAGCAGCATTTCTGTATTTTTAATAATATTGTGCAGGAGCAGGGGGTCCCCTGAGCATTAATTTCTGGCTCAGGGAACCCCCTGCTCACTGTACAATATTATTAAAATACAGAAATGCTGCTTCATTACCGTAGCACATAGCCGCTAAGGTAAGGAACGAGTGTTTATTTATATATGTTTTTTATTCATACTGTAGATGTGCAGAGGGTCTCCGGAGCAGAAACGTTTTGGTTTTAGGTCTGGGGACCCCCTGCTTCCCGAGATACAGGCCCCTTTAGGGGGTGCCGGTATCCCTCTGCTTTGTTTACAGGCCGCGATCACGTGATCGGGACCTTTAAATGCAGAGGGATACCGGCACCTCATAAAGGGGGCTGTATCTCGGGGAGCAGGGGGTCCCCAGACCTGAAACCAACGCGGTTCAGCTCCGGAGACCCCCTGCACATCTACACTATCAATAAAAATGTATTTAAAATAATTTTTAATGTGCCGATGTTTGCGCAGAGAGAGCAGCGGTTCTCTCTCTGCTGCAAACACATCTCGCCCCCCCGGCCTATAGTATCATTGATGTGCATATACAGTACTGTATGTGTAT
>WSYH01013407.1:0-17086 GCA_036426205.1 Ascaphus truei
TATCACCCAGTTTCTTGGCTTAATTTCCTCTCTGAATGGGAAGAGTGAGCTGCTAGTTCTTGGGGATTTCAACTTCAATTGGCTTGACCCTAAAAACCACAAAATCCAGATACAAAATCAAGTCGCTTAACCTATCGCAACTCATTTCCCAATCCACACGGACAAACCTGAAATTGCGCAACCATTCCTTGCTAGACTGGATCCTCTCCTCAAATCCCAGCAGGATCCAATCCTCTGGCATCTTGACCAGGGAGGTTCCAGGCGGTTCTCCTCTCCCCCCCGCCTTGTACCCACATGTAACGTACAAATAAAGACAGGAAACGGGAACTAGAGGTAAAATGGCTGCGGCTATTTATTTATACAGAAAACCTAATGGGGTAAATGCACTCCCTGCCAGATTGCTCCTTTGACAGGAGGGGGAGGGGATGGTCAGCCGGCCCTCGAACCGTTGACCTCGTGTCCCCTACGCGAGCGGGCTCTCAAGGTCATGGATAACTGACCTTGCCCACTCGTACTTTCTCCCGGGCTCAAATGGCCCAGCTCCCAGTCTGGCAAGAACAAGCACCTAGCCCCCAAGAGCCGCCGTGACAAAGGCAAAACTGGACAATGACCCCTCCTGCTCGGAACCTCGTTCCTTTCACTCAGCACAGAATCCGCTGTTTGTGCTGTAACAGAACAAAGAACCATTAACACGGCATACAATGCGTATGTTCACCTTCCTGGGAATACCCTGCCCTGCTCAACCTTCTGCTGCCGTTCATTACATGATTGCAATCACTACCTAAGGGGATGGGTGGGCGGGAAATTGTCTGGCGGGCAGCAAAAGAGGACGTGCTGCCCGTCAGCCTGGCCTTAAGTAGGCCTTCTGGAAACCCTCCCCTGGGCCAGGGAGGGAAATGTGGGGGCGGGCCAGCGAGGCAAAAGCCAGACCCCCTTGGTCATGAGGCTCTCCCGCCTATGGCTAGGGAGGCCGCTTTCCTTTAAGTGACCATTTAATAGTGTACTGTGTAAGTAAAATTAAACCGCCCGAATCAAGCCCCAAAGTTCTCCTCACTAGAACATTTAGAAACTTTAACCCACAACAGTTTGTGGATGACCTTACCAACTGCCCTTTGTTACAGAAATCGATTTAATTCCCGGCCCCGATTCTGCGCTCGACTATTTCCAATCCAAGTTCTTAAAATTCTGTGATATCCATGCTCCACTAAGCAGAATAAGGGTACGGGAGCCCACCTTCCATGGGTTACAACTGACCTTATAGCACTCTAGCAGTTTAGGGCTGCCTTGTGGAAAAGCTACAAAGTAACTACCAAGGATCTCAATCACCACAGATGCCTGCGGAACATGTGCAAAAGGCAAACAAGGCATGCAAAAGCACGATATAGACAAAAAGAAAAAAACGTGCCTTACAAGTCCGATATAGGGCCTCATGCAGTAAGCGTCGTTTATCGCCATTTTTCGCCAAATTTGCCCTCCCGATTCAGTAAGCGCCGATAAGTGGGAAAAATCGGCAATTTTTGTTGCTGAAAAGCCACTTATCGGCACTTTTTGAACTTTTCGCTGCTGATCAGCACTCCAGAATTTAGAGTTTTTCGGCAATTCGTCCCGCCAACTAAAGTTGGCAAGTTGATGGAGGAGAAGCATCGGCAAGGGCGACACTTAGAAAAAATCAGCCCTTTTTCCTGTCTGTGATTGATGCCGGGGGTCTCCGGAGCTGTTACCCGCACCGGAGCCCCCCGGCATGCATCCGAGGCAGGAAAAATGCATGTAAAGCCCACTTCATTACGGCTAACCGCTAAGGCAATGAAGGGGTTAACCCACCGTGCCAGCTTTACTGTGGGTAGTGGGGGTGGGTGAAGGGGGTATTTGGCACTTGTTGTTTTTTAGGGCTTGCGGGGGGGTTGCTGTGCACTTAACCCCTTCACGACCGTAGCAGTTAATACCGCTACGGTCATGAAGGGGTTAAGCCCTCCCGCTACCCACCCGCAAGCCCTAAACAACCACCGGTCTGGCTAATACCCCCTTCACCCACACCCGCTACCCACAATAAAAAATAATCCCACACACCATCCCCACACTAAATAAATATATCTACATAAATAAACCCACCCACACCATTTATATCCCTCTCACTCCACACACACCTTGTGTAGAGCACTGTTTATACTGTGGGCTCTCCATTCATTTTTATTCACACTGATACACATACACACTCTTTCTTCACTTGCCTTCAGTTACCCTTTGACACCTCTAGCCATAAAACACATCCACACCGGGGGAAGGAACAGCACAGATAACATTCCAAGAGACACTGTTTTTAAGTAATCCATGCTTCATTCATTGTAACATCGCCGGAAGAAGAGATCAGTGTATCTCGAAAGCTCGCACAAATAAAAGCATTTCGTTAGCCACAGAACGGTATCATCTATTTATTTTTTGATTACATAAATAAATAAATATAAATAAATGAATATAAATAAATAAATATATATAGACCCCCCCAACAACCCCTAACATACACATATATACACATCAATGATACTATAGGCCGGCGGGGGCCCTCAGGTGTTACCCGCAGGCCTGCAGTACCAATTATATGCCCCCCCAAATTAATGTCAAAACACATACATACTTATAAAGAAATAATCCCCCCCCCCCCCTTAACACGTACAGTATAGTAATGGCCACAATTACGATTATCCACAAATGGATAATATTTAAAATGTGCACATTCACTACATAAACACCAATCAATACATTAAATACATATAGCACTCACCCATGTCCGGCTGCCACGATGAAGGCCATCCTCATCTTCATCTTGCCCATGCCCCATCCGCTGCAGCAAAACAGACAAGAATGAAAACATCCAATGTATTGTCCCCTAACCCCTTAATCACCATAGCGGTTATTAACCGCTACAGTCATTACGGGGTTAACCCACCCTCACCCACCACTCGGGACGCCTACATACCCTCCCACACTAACCCCCCACCCCGTGAGGCCTAACCACCCTCACCCACTACCCACAAGGGAGGCCTACCCACATACCGTTGGGGCCAATACCCCCTCCCCCCCCCCAGTATCCACAATAAAAACAATACACAGCCCCACAATAAGCATCATTCTATTTATTAAATACATTACCCACCCCCTGTGCCCCCCCATAAATACATGATTTATCCCTTTACAAAAAAGGGTTCATACCCTTGCCCCACGCGAGTCCCCGGCGGGCTGGCGGGGCACCTGACAGACCTACAGGGTACCAGCAACTTGTTTCACACAGGTTCTGGAGGCCTGTTGGTGGGTCCCGCCAAGCGCCATGGCCCCCAGGTGGTCTCCTTTGGTCACCGTGGGCCACAATTGGGTCCCCACGGTAGGCCCGCGGATGTCTGGGAGCCCTGGGTCAGACCCACAGGTGTCTGCGGGGCCTCGGGTGGTTCCCACAGGGGTCTGCGGAACTCACGAGTGCTCACTACGGGTCCGCGGTGCCCCCATGGATGTGGGACCACCGCTTCATCCCTGCACCTATGGGTCCGCGGTGACCCCACAGATGTGGGACCACCGCTTCATCCCCACAGACTATGGGTCCGCTATGCCCCCACAGATATGAGGCCACCGCTTCATCCCCGCAGGTGTCACCCGTGGAACCACCAGCCTGATACCCGTGAGATACCCGAGGATACCGCAGGTGGTCTCCAGAGGTCTCACGCAGAACCAAGGAACCAACCCTGAATGTAAAAAAAAAATAAACCTGGCCTATACATTCAATACATACATTCCCCCCCCCCCCTACAAATAAGATGACTCACGATTATTAAGTACTCCCAACTCTCTGCCTAGATCGAACAGTTCTTGAATCTCCATCAAATACATCTGAGTAGGGTCTTTGTCCAATTTACAGTATGCTTGTGTGTTGGACAACTGTCATAGCTTCTGTATGGTAAGCTTGTGTATGCATGATCACCACTGCTCCCCCTTTATCCGCATTTTTGATAATGATGTCGGATCTTTTCTTAAGTGTGTTCAAGTTTATCCTGTCTTCTTTAGACAGATTATCAAAAGAGGGAGCAGTGAATGTATAGCCTTTGGCCAGCGCCTGTAGATCCTTCTCCACTAGTCTCTCATAGGTCTGTAAGTGAGGACCCTTGGAGAAGGATGGACAGAAGATAGACCTACTCCTAAATTGCGTGTGTTTTGTGCCACTCAAAAATGAGAACTGCTCTTCTTTGCTGATAGTGTCTAATGCTATGTCATCTATCCAGATCTAACATGTCCTGAAGGACACCATACTCTCTGAAGGATAATCTATCCTCCTGAAGCTCATCCATTGTTTGAGAGGGGTCAATATGAGCCCTATCACAAAACAAGGAGGAGGTTCAGTGGTATTTTTCTCTTTTGATGAAAAACATTTCTTTAAGACAGTTTACGGACATATTTCTGTAAATCAATAACCGTGTTGAATAGGTTGAAATCATTCATACACTGGCGACACGCTTTATTGCGCATCGGCCAGATCCGCAAGCCGGGAGATTTCCCGGCTTGCTAGTGGCCGCCCCTCGGCGCGGTCACGCGTCTTCGGGAGCGTGCGCCCCCTGCACGCGCGTCCAGGGGCTCCCCGAGGGAGCCCTGGTGTCCCGCGATCGCGGGACAGCGGCAGGGGGTTCCGGGGGACCCGGCGGACCCGGCAGCGGTAGGGAGAGCGCCCCGATCGGAGGGCGCTCTTCCGCTGCTTCGGCGCGCGCCCGTCACTCTCGGGCGCGCGCCAGGCTACTGCTGCGGCACAGAACGGGCAAATGCTCGAATAAACTGTGCCGCAGCAGTAGGTGCAAAATTAAGGCCCTTATTCAACACGGCTATCTCTCCATCTGGAATGGTGATCCCTGAAATATTTATAACATTGTGGCTTTCGAGAGGGATCGTATGGACTATGAGCGCCATCAGGTCTACGTCTGGCAGAGACCACCTCCACCGAGAAATACTGCACGCCAGGAATTTGAGCAGAAAGGAGCCCAGAATAACAATAACAAGAAAGCTAGATCCAGAAGGTCAACACTCAAAAGATCCATCCTGAAAAAAACTGCAGATACATCAAGCATATCGGATATTTCAGACGGGGAGAGTCGCCAGCATACAGTATCGTTCTCCACAGATGAGGACATGCAACTTATGAAGCAGACACCTGTGAGTATTGTACTTCTCCCTCACTTGGAGAATTGATGACCGGTATCGTTCTCCACAGATGAGGACACGGACAGATACAGTGAGAATACAGAATACGAGGCCCGGAATATGAAACAACATACTGAGGCATCAACATCATATGACCTGAGGAGCCAGAAGATGGCAAAAAACTCAGTAAAGGGACAAGGCGCTCGAATAAAAGACGGAGCTCAGAAGAAAAGAAAAATCGACCCATGATGGAAAGCCACAATGTTATAAATATTTCAGGGATCACCATTCCAGATGGAGAGATAGCCGTGTTGAATAAGGGCCTTAATTTTGCACCTATTAATGATTTCAACCTATTCAACACGGTTATTGATTTACAGAAATATGTCCGTAAACTGTCTTTAAAGAAATGTTTTTCATCAAAAGAGAAAAATACCACTGAACCTCCTCCTTGTTTTGTGATAGGGCTCATATTGACCCCTCTCAAACAATGGATGAGCTTCAGGAGGATAGATTATCCTTCAGAGAGTATGGTGTCCTTCAGGACATGTTAGATCTTGATATAGATGACACAGCATTAGACACTATCAGCAATGAAGAGCAGTTCTCATTTTTGAGTGGCACAAAACACACGCAATTTAGGAGTAGGTCTATCTTCTGTCCATCCTTCTCCAAGGGTCCTCACTTACAGACCTATGAGAGACTAGTGGAGAAGGATCTACAGGCGCTGGCCAAAGGCTATACATTCACTGCTCCCTCTTTTGATAATCTGTCTAAAGAAGACAGGATAAACTTGAACACACTTAAGAAAAGATCCGACATCATTATCAAAAATGTGGATAAAGGGGGAGCAGTGGTGATCATGCATACACAAGCTTACCATACAGAAGCTATAAGACAGTTGTCCAACACACAAGCATACTGTAAATTGGACAAAGACCCTACTCAGATGTATTTGATGGAGATTCAAGAACTGTTCGATCTGGGCAGAGAGTTGGGAGTACTTAATAATCGTGAGTCATCTTATTTGTACAATCCATTTCCAGTCGTCCCTATTTTTCACCATCTCCCAAAGATCCACAAAACTCTAGTCTGCCCTCCAGGCAGACCTATTATATCTAGTATTGGATCTTTGGGAGATGGTCTATCTAGGTACGTTGACTATTTCCTACAAACATTGGTGAAAACATTACCCGCTTATTTAAGGGACTCTGCGGATTTGCTTCAAGATATTCAAAGAATCAAATGGCTTAATGGTTACACTTGGGTCACGCTCGATGTAACTTCTTTGTACACAATTATTGATCACACTTTGGGCACGAGAGCAATTAGTCACTTTCTTAATCACTCTAACCTTAATTTGGCACAAAACACTTTTTTGTTAGACTCGGTGATGTTTTTGTTACAACACAATTACTTTATGTTTGATGCACAATTTTACTTAGTCACAAGGCACAGCCATGGGCACGTCATTTGCACCTTCATACGCAAATCTTTTTATGGGGTATTGGGAGTCTACTCACATTTTTGGTGACACTAACCCTTTCAGAGATAATATTATTTTTTATCGTCGCTTCATTGACGACTTATTATTTATTTGGAATGAGGACACTGACACCTTACACGATTTCTTTGAATATCTTGAAGCAAACACATACAATTTGAAATTCACACATTCATACAGTGACTCACAGATTGATTATTTAGATCTTCATTTGTACATAGATGTTGGACAACAAATTCAGACCAGCATCTATAGAAAAACGAATTCCAAAAACTCCCTGCTCAGATCGAACAGCGCCCACCCGAGACCACTCATAAAGGCCATACCCAAAGGGCAATTTTTAAGATTAAGGAGGCTATGCTCTACAAATGAGTCCTTTATGGCGCAGGCTGATGAACTTAAGCAAAGGTTCAGAGATCGTGGTTATGGAGAGAGGGACCTGGAGAGTGCCTATGAATACGCCTTACAAGCGGATCGGGAGTACCTGATAAAAAAGAGAAACCCAAAAAAATCTTCTTACAACAATGATACTAAACAGGGCCCACTCTTCATAACTACCTTCTCTAAACAATCAGAGCAGATACGGTATATTCTACAAAAACATTGGGGTGTCCTAAAATTAGACTCAGAATTAGACCCCTATACCACACAAAAACCGAGAATGGTTTTCAAAAAAGCTAAAACCATCGGGAACTATGTATCCCCTAGTTTGTTTAGTTCTAGGAATAAAAACACCACACGCCTTCCAAAAGGATTCTTTAAATGCGGCCAATGCAACCTTTGCAGATATGCGGAACCTCTTAAGTCTCTGAAGGATATCCATACCAGTCATGTCTATAGGATTGAGTCATTTATGACATGTAATACCAACTTCGTAATTTATCTGTTGAAATGTGCGTGCGGCAGTGGCTACATAGGTAGGACTATTAGAGCATTGAAGGTGAGAATTACAGAGCATATTCGTAGTATCAAAAATCGGGACGAACGTTTCCCTGTAGCGCGCCATTTTAATACATGCCCATCAGGATCTATTAAAACGCTCACATATAGCGCCATTGAGAATATCTCTATACATCCTAGAGGGGGACACAGGGAGGCTTTCCTGAACCGTAGGGAAATGTTCTGGATTTATGCCCTTGGGACTTTGGCACCCAGGGGCATGAATCAGGACTGGGAGTTGAAACACTTCCTTAACTAAAAACAGCTAAGAAAATATGCATTTTCACTCTTGATGCATGTAGCGACCTGTGTAGATTTGATCTGCCTTATGCACAAAGATCTTAAACTGAGAACATGGTCTCTATGAAATAGAGGGATTACATGCCTAATGGACCAAATCAACATTCAATATAGACACTAATTCCCTTGGAGGGCCATTTATTCTATATCAAGGTTCTCTTTATGTCATACATATCCCAGTTTTTATGCATAGCCTGCTTTCTCTGCCCATTTACCATGTAAAAATATAACTCCGGTTATTTACTTAACAAGTCATATGGGGTTAATATCAGTCTCCCCATAGAGTGCAATATACGAATATTCACAGACATGAATATATATGTTTCCACATAGAATACATAAAGGACAAATGGTTTATATTTTATGCCAAAAGAATTGTTATTGTTACTGAAAATGAGTATATGGTTAAATAACGACAACACATTGCCCTTTATCTCACTCTATGACCTTCCGTTGCAGTTCCAAGATTTGCTTTATAATGTTTAATAATGTGTAATTGTTTTTGTTTGTTATGTATGTTTTTATTGTAGTTAGGCATGTTTCATCATGCTTATTTTATTCATATCGGTTTCCCTCCCCAAGTCTTTTTATTCTCTTCCCCCCCCCCCCCCACCACCGCAGATTCTTTAGTTCATATGGCTATGTACATATTCCCATACAAGATCGAGACGGGAAGTTCATTGTTATTGTTTAGGGTTGCCCTAGCAACGTCGCGGCTGGTGTTGCAGATGGGGTTGTACGTGCGGCTGCTGCGTATGCGCGTCATTCCCCTGCTTGAAACACACCCACGGCATCTTGCTCTCCATTGGGTATGAACACCAACCAATGAGGGTGCATCTCGGCAGATTTTCGCGCCAAATCCACGCAGCGCGTTGACGCAGGTGGGCGGGGCTTACTCCTTAAGACTGGGGAGATGAACGGCGAGAGTCAGCTCTATGATTAAGGACTATGTCAGTCCGAAACGCGTCAGAGTGTGTCCCCCATACCATGGCTTGTCAATAAACATATATTTTTAACCCACACCTTGCTGGTCTCCTATTCTACTCAGCTGTGCACCGCTGGAATCCCAGGATTTCTACCACTACAATTAAAAATATTCAATCATTTTATGGAGGAGAACCCAATTCCCACCTCTATGTCTCTCGCTAACCTAGCAATCATCCATAAAGAGGGCAGAGACCCGGTGCAATGTGGAACCTATCGTCCAATCTCTCTCCTCAACAATTACCTCAAACTATATAGTAAAATTCTAGCAAACAGGTTGAATCCTACCTTACCGAGACTCATAAATATAGATCAAGTGGGGTTTGTCGCAGGAAGGCAAGCTTCAGACAACACCCGTAAGATAATCAATATTATAGACCATGTCCACCTCACAGGAACCAAAGCAATACTTCTAAGTCTAGACGCAGAGATGGCGTTCGATAGAATCAATTGGCTATTCCTAGACAATAGCTTGTGTAAATTTGGCTTCAAAGACGCATACCTAGAAGGGATCCGTAGACTCTACCAAGACCCGTCAGCAATGGTAAAACTACCAGGGCGCAGCCTACAGAGATTCAATATCACAAATGGCACAAGACAGGGTTGCCCCTTTTCCCCTCTCCTCTTTGCACTAACTATAGAACCCCAGGCGTCCACAATTCGAGATAATGTAGATATCCAAGGAATTGAAATTGGACTTAAACAATATAAGCAGTGTTTGACAAACCTATACATTTGCACGCCCCGGGCGAGTGGATTTAACATCGTGGCGAGCTCCTATTGGCCCAAGCAGCACACGTGTGGTACTAGGTGGCGAGTAGATTTTTTTGTTCGGCGAGTAGATTTTTTGGTGATTTGTCGACCACTGAATATAAGATATAACTGTTCGCAGATGATATCATTCTAACGCTCTCCAACCCACAAATTTCCCTCCCAAATCTTCAAAAAGAACTTCTAGACCTCGGTAAAATATCGGGATACAAAATTAATAGTGACAAATCTGAAGCGTTAAATCTAAACCTGCCAGAGCCAGAGGTGAAACTTCTAAAACTAAATTTTAATTACAGATGGAGTTCCTCCTATATCAAATGAAGGAGAAACAAGTGCGCAAATCACATCAGGACATGTAAAAGAAAGTAGAAACACAAAATAGTGCAATAATGTCTACTCCAACAAAATAGCTTCAATGCTGGAAGTTCTATAAAGTTTGCACTCACGTGTTTAACGTGAATTAAAAGCGTTGTGGTTGTTCAAAGTTACCAACTTATGTCTCCAGACATAGAGAGGGGGAAATTCCATATACAAAAAAATGGGGAAAGCAAAATAGTATAGTACTGTTTTTAATGTTAAAAACACAAAGTATTCCACTTACATAAGTTTCTTTGTTTGTGAGCATTCAGACCACATTGGGTCATAGGGTTAGACAAGATATTCATAGTAACAGCATCCTCTCCACGGCCGTTACAGCAGGTACTGGGCTGATTAAAGTTGTCCTCCACTCTAGATGTCATCAACAAGGGCTCCTTTAGTGGTCACTGATATCACCCAACGCACGTTTCCACCGCTAAGTCTTCATCAGGGGCTAATCTAACTTCCCTCTCTGTATCCCTCCCTTAAATAGTCTCCCCGCATTAATTTTCAAAATTTGCGAGGCATCATGACGTCATCACGTGACGCGACGCATCACGTGACGCGTCGTCATACAACCATTTGCATATTCTGTCAATGCTCTATAAAGCTCAGTGGCATAATTGCCAACCTTTTTCCTATATTAGATATAGTAGTCCACCATTTTGTGGTTGGACTCGAGAACGTCCCGCGTGACGTCATTACGTCACGTTATATACGCGACGCGTGACGCGTCATCGCGCGATCTTCAAATGCCCTAAACTTTATTGAGCATGGACAAAACACTGATGATAAACTTCCAAATACAAGTATGTCAGGTTTTTACAGCACAAGGTAATAGGTTAAGATAGCGGGACGTCATTAATGACATCATCTAGCATCGTAACATAGCACCCTTATACTAATATCAACAATTAGAACATATAAAACTATGTGGTTTATACTTCCCACTATACACATTCAATAATGTATAAATGGCTATCAATGTTGCAAACATGATGCCATATACGAATAATTACAGTACTTATACAGTAAAAAATACAAAGCAAATGACAATAGGCATAATTTATCATACACAATTATTTAACCATTCGTGTTTCAACATCAGTGCATGCAATGTAATAAACATGCACTGATGTTGAACAGGAATGGATTACAAACAAAATTAACCCTTGCTACATTTTAGCTGTTGATGGGTCCAAGGCATAATATCTAAAAAAATAAAAATATAATAATTAGATATATAGAATATAAAACATAAAAATGTCAAGGTATATGACACATTCCAGGAATCATTGGAGAGTAAAGGTACATCCTAAATATTAGGTCACGTTCTTAACCTATGAATCCAGAAGGATTCTCTCCTTGATAAGGACTGAATTCTATTTCCACCCCTCCAGTGGGCTGCTGTTTGCTCAATCCCCATATATTTAAGTCCGGAGGGATCCGAATGGTGACACCTTTTAAAATGAAGAGACACATTATGTGTTTCAAGCCCGATGGTAATGTTACGTATGTCTTCCAAAATTCTCACCCGTAATGGGCGGATAGTTCTTCCTACATACTGGTAGTTACAGGGACAAGTCAAAAGATACACTACATATGTGCTTTTACAGTTGACAAATCCCTTCATTTTTATAATTTCATTAGTATTAGTAGAAATAAAAGTGTCCGATTTATCAACCCCAAATCTATAGGCCTTACATTTATTGCACTTAAAAAATCCCTTTGGTTTTCCAGGTAACCATGTTGTACTGTTATAACACAAACTTTTTCTCAATGCACTAGGAGCTATATTGTCTTTCAGGTTCCTTGCCTTTGTAAAGACCACCTGCGGATATTCTGGAAGATAATTTTTCAAAATAGCATCTTGTTTTAAGACATGCCAGTGCTTGCGAATTATGTTCTGGATTTTACCTGATTCCCTATTAAATTGTGTAATAAAGGGTAAAAAATTATTGTTTAATTGTTTCTTTTTTGAAGTGCTCAATAAACTCCCTCTATCTTTGTTTAAAGCTTTATTTTTTGCTTCTTGTATTAGTATTGGATCGTACTTTGTTTCTTTTCACATATATCAAATACCTGGGAGTAAATATATCTAGGAACTACCAATCCCTATACCAATATAATTATTCGGCCCTATTTCAAAAAATCAAAAATGATCTAGACAAATGGGACTGCTAACAAATATCATGGATCGGGAGAATGATCTCGGTTAAAATGAATATACTCCCCAGATTGTTATATTACTTCCAGACTCTCCCGGTCCACATCCCGGGCTCAGAATTAAAGAATATCCATAAACAAATTTTTCACTTTATTTGGCAGGGTAAAAAAACCTAGGATCACCAGGGCGGTTTTACTCGCCGAGAGGGGGTCTGGGGGTCCCAGACATTATAAGATATTATCAAGCCACCCAGCTCGACAGGTGTGGAACGCGAACCCAGACCAATATTGCTGATTTCACATAGAGTCACAATACGCCGTCATGCCTTCTCTGCCAGCTTACCTTTGGTCCCTGAACAAGGAAGACATGCAGAACAGTAAATTCAAATTAGGACCAATGAGGCATACGTGGGAGATTTGGACGAAATCCAAACTTAAATTCAAGCTCACGACCACTAACTCCCAACTAGTTCCAATTCTTAAAAACCCAAAGTTCCCTCCTGGTTGTGAGCCCAGACAATTTGACCAATTCACAGCCAAAAATATCAGGACAATTGCTGACTTCTTGAGCTTAGGGCAGTTCCTGAGCTACCAAAGATTTCAAAACAAATATGAAATGGCAGGACTGAATGTCTTCAAGTACCTCCAGATTCGGCACTTTATCCAAACTCTATCCCCTGAACATTGGAATTTCCCCCTCTTACTAATTTTGAAAGGCTGTGTAGAGACACAGCTCACCAAAAAGGTCTCATAACACAAATCTATGCAGAACTGGAAAGGGCGACAGACGCCCCCACCCATGAATACATGCTCCATTTGGCAGCCGAATTGAATACTGTTATAGACAGAGAGGATTGGGAAAGTATTTGGGGATCAGCCTCAGGAACTTCCATATGTACCACAATAAAGGAAAACATTTATAAAATACTGTTCCGCTGGTATCTTACCCCAGTTAGAATAAATCAAATCTACCCTCTGGCCTCCGACTTATGCTGGAGAGGCTGCGGACAAAAGGGAGACATGGTCCACATCTGGTGGTCATGTCCAGAAATTCAGAAATACTGGGTAACCGTACAATCTATAATAAAAGAGGTCACAGACCTCACAATCCCCATTGATCCGCTGACCTACTTATTGGCCAGGCCAATAGAGAACATTGACCGCCCAATAAGAAAATTAATCTCCTTCATCCTCACAGCGGCTAGATGTGCGGTGGCCGCCTCGTGGAAGAAGGTGTCACCCCTCCCCCCCCCCCCAAGCAAACAATAAAGAAAAGAATCCATGAGGTACTGCTGCGGCCGAGTTTATTCGAGCATTTGCCCGTTCTCGGCCGCAGCAGTAACCTGGCGCGTGCCGGAGGGTGCCGGGCGCGCGCCGAAACAGCGGAGGAGCGCCCTCCGATCGGGGCGCTCTCCCTCCCGCTGCCGGGTCCCCCGGAACCCCCTGCCGCCGTCCCCCACATCGCGGGACACCAGGGCTCCCTCGGGGAGCCCTGGACGCGCGTGCAGGGGGCGCAGGCACCCGATGACGCGTGACCGCGCATCGGTGATGCGCGGCACGCTGAGGGAGTGCGGCTAGCACGCCGGGGCATCCCCCGGCTTGCGGTGCTAGCCGTGCTCGGATAAAACGTGTCGGTAGTGTAATGTTGATGGAAAAACTATATCATATACAAAAATAACACTAGATGGCGCTCTAACACTCTATCAACCTCTAAACAGTGAATGTGAACATATAAAGTGACATGTGATCAAAATAAATGTGCCGTGCAAAGGTGATAATAAAAAAAACACTCAAACCCTTGGTGGACTGTTTCAGGGTCCAAATAAGAAGCAAAAAGGAGAACCAGGGGAGCGAAAGTACCTAGGAAAATATATATAAAACTACCATAGTGCAGTTAACATTAACAACACACAATGATGGTTGAACTCTTCAAATTAGCAAATGAGACACACTAGGTAACATTAGTAAATGTCTATCAATAGATATCCAGATAATAAAAATCGAAGAGCAAAAATAGGAGGTGGTGTAAAAATCAGAAGAGAAACACAGAGCCCAGATAAAATACCAAAGCATTTATCCAATACTGGTAAAATTGAAGGCTTACAAGATTCCAAATGGTAAACAGCATGGGTATGGGGTAAAGTTGGTAACCGAGTCGCGTTCTCGGGATCCCGTCACACCGCCGCTGCGTCCACTGGTCTCCGTCCTGCACCTCTGCTCGGAGCCGATACGTCACTTCCGTTTCCTCCACCAGTCGAAGTCGACGTCACAGGAACTCCAGGCAGATTCTCTCCCTCCAGATGATACACTGAGGGTTACGCTCTACGCGTTTCGCCATTCGTGATGACGGCTTCGTCAGGAGTAGCTTTAACCCATACAAGGATACTATATATACCCTCTAAACTACCATTGACCTTTCCTCCTATAGGTCAATGTGTGATGACATCTAAATTAAAGGGTAGACGGCTATATAAACCCTCCCCAACATAGAATCATCATAATACAAATCTTATACAATACATTAAAAATCAAACTAACTTTATACATTTTAATTAAAATACAAACATCACATCTGATCTTTCTTTACAACATAAGGAAAAGACCAATATTCAATGAAAAATATTAAAATTATAGATGTATTAAATAAATTAAATAATACAAATCTATATTGGACATAAACACACAAATCACCAAAGTATATCCCTTATCTCATGAATAAATTATAAGGAAGATGACGATTGATGAATCTCAAAAATAAGAGAAAATGCAGAGTTAGTGACGAATAACATTGATTTACAACAACCGTATACTTCAACCATTTGGGGAAATATATCTTGTCCTTATTTCAACTTCTGCACATCCCAATTCTACCTTATATACAATCCCCCATATATCCCATCTGATGGAGGACTCCATACAACCAGATTACAAAAGTTTAAAGGAAAGCACTTAGTTCAAAGTCCACATATAGACCCAAAGGTGTAAGGGATTTCAATGTGAAAATCCCAAAACTTACTCTCTTTTTCAGGGCAATACCTCTATCCCCACCTCTCCAGTGTGGTAACACCTGTTCTAGTACTGTAAACTTAAGGCCTGATGTATCTCCCTGATGTTTTTTAATAAAGTGGTTTGACAAAAAATGTGTGGTAATCCCTCTTCTCACATTTCCAACTTTCCTCTAACCAACACATGATAGAAGATCTTAAATGTAAGGCAGGAGGTATTTTTTTGTAAGTCTAAGCAGGAATTACTTGGACATCCAGCTGTGATATGGGTGAATGAGCTTCGGTATTTGTATGACCAAGCCTGAAAGGGTTGTAATTATTTTTATGATGGAGCCTCAAAAAGCTCCCACAGATTTAGAGTCCCCCTGTCTAAAAGAGTGTCAATTATGACAATACCCAGAGGCCCATAATGTATACAATACTGGCATACTGATGCACAGCAGATACCAGGCTAGTGACACCTCTAAGTCAGAGACCAGACACAGTGGCCCCAAGAAATGGGTGTAGCCCAGGTATGCTAAGTGGAATGGGCGTCAAACTGACCCATGCGCCCTGCCCACCAGACAGCCCTTTTGACCGGTCTTATGAACTGTGGGTCACTTGGCTATTCGTGGGTTTTTTTGTTCCCACGAGGGGATTGGATCCACATGTTAAAGATAGCTTTGGCCAGTCTATAACTGTGGCTTCCCAGGTATTTCCCAGTGTGATTCCTGAATTTTAATCCATGATATAAAGATGCAAGACTTTGTTCCAGTACAGCAGCAACCAGTCCAGGAGTGAGGGGGTTAACAACCACATAACCACAGGACTTTTAAAACCAAGGCTGCATTTCTTGCACTGGCAAGCAAAGGACTATTTATTTCGTTCCAAGGACAATTTCTTCCATTTCCTTATCCCAGTGAGTGTTGTTTTAAGTGTATTCTGCAGATGTCGTGTGTTTGTCTATTAAGGAAATAAATCACAATTTATTTTGCAACTTGTTCTGTTCAATCAAGTACCCAGAAATATAAATGTGTTGATAAAAGTTGATGTCATCGTGACACAGCCTTCCTGAAAAGAACAACAGTATCCTTCTATAAAGTCTGGGAACCATGGCTGACCCAAACACCAGAAGAAAAATAGAACCACCCCTAATACACAATGGAAGCAACAAAGAAGGAATCCAGCACAGAAGGCAGAGGAGGCAGAGATCTCTCTCCCCCCCCTTCTTTTTATTTTTCCCCCTTCTCGCTAACCTTTTCGACCCAAGAGTGAGGGTCAAGGGCGTGTCGAGGCTGTCAATGTCTAAAAACAAAAAAACTTGTATCAGGCAAGACATATCTGTATATCTGTATAACTGTATGCTGTACGAATGCCTAATAAAAAAAAATTGAAACAAAAAAAGGGAGGGAAACATATGCTACCTGATTGAATGGCTTTCTTCCCTTTAAGATGACGTCACATCTTTTAAAAATAAAAAAAAGGAAGCAATCACATGGTACATCCACCAATAGGATTGGCAATGTACCATTTGTCAGTCAAATGTCACATCACAGGCCTTATATTAAGCCTGTCACATCTCATTTGACCCCAATAAGCCGTTGGATCAACATCTCCTGTTCTGGACCTGTTGAATTACAAAGAAGAAAAGAAAGGAAAGAAGAAAGATCATCTTATTGAAGACTCCTCGTGAATCAACTGGGGATTATGGTTAGGCCTCCCAGGTGGGTAGCCGGATTTAGGGATGTATTACTATTTTTAGGTTTTTGATCTTTTATTTCTTCTGTGATTCCGGATACAGTTCCCTATACTTCTATTTCTGACAGTAGAATCGGTGGATTGGTCAGCGCACGGGTTTTTCACTCACAGGATGAAAAGAGAAAATGTGGGACACGTGATTAGTGTCAAG
>WSYH01013408.1:0-17085 GCA_036426205.1 Ascaphus truei
CACACAACACAACAGGTCTACACACAACACAACAGGTCTACACACAACACAACAGGTCTACACACAACACAACAGGTCTACACACAACACAACAGGTCTACACACAAACGCAAACTGCTGCTACACGCAAACTCTGCTCCTGCCGCTACACCCATAAAACACAACAGCACACCACACACACACACACACAAACGCTGCTACTGACACACTGACACACCCACACGCACTACAGCTCTGCACACACACACACACACACACACACACACACCAGCTCTACACACAACACAACAGGTCTACACACAAACGCAAACTGCTGCTACACGCAAACTCTGCTCCTGCCGCTACACCCATAAAACACAACAGCACACCACACACACACACAAACACTGCTGCTGCTACACTGAAACACTGACACATACAAACACACAAACACTGCTGCTGCTTCTGACACACTGACACATGCTGCTGCTGATGACACACTGACACATACAAACACTGCTGCTGCTGCTGCCACACTGACACATACAAACACACAAACACTGCTGCTGCTGCCACACTGACACACACACACACAAACACACAAACACTGCTGCTGCTACTGACACACTGACACATGCTGCTACTGCTGCTGCTGACACACTGACACAAAAACTGCTGCTGCTACTGACACACTGACACATACAAACACTGGTGCTGCTGCTGACACACTGACACACACACTGCTGCCTGTGCTGCTGCCACACTGATACATACAAACACACAAACACTTCTGCTGCCACACGGACACACACACAAACACTTCTACTGACACACTCACACACTCACACACAAACACTGCTGCTGCTGCTGCCACACACACACTGCTGCAGACACACTGGCACACACAAACGCTGCTGCTGCTGACACAATGACACACACAAACACTGCTGCTGACACACACACTGCTGCAGACACACTGACTGACAAACACACACACAGAAACTGTAGCCACAAACAAACTGCAGAGAGCCACTCACTTGCTTTGCAGCTATAGTACGCACTCTATATCTCCCTCCTCACTGAATCTATCGTCTCTGTTCCGGAGGGAGGGGGAGGAGTCACTGGCTGTTCCTACCTATGGACCAATCCCCTGCCCTGTCTCTGACAAAAAGAAAAGCTGATTGGCTGGAAATAAACACATTGAAATAAACACCTTTCAAGCTGCAAAAATACCGGGCATTACTGAATGAATAATGCCCAAAATTTTAACCAAGCAGAGAGCAGGGATTTCAGTAATGCCGGGAATTTTGCAACTTTAGCTATAATATGTGTTATTTATATGATTGTCGCGTATTACTACTGTAGCCATGTTGTTAAATGACCTACAGTTTTCTCTCATGCTGGCAGTAGGCCTGGTAAGTTACAGGGTTGCAAGCATCAATCATGGAGGTTTGCCCTCACACCCTGGTGAGGTGTCATATGTATACAAGGGGAGTGGTAACATGCTCTGAGTCCACCGTTAGTGACGTCAGAGATGTGCCAGGTTCCTGAGGTATATAAGGCACTGCACTGTCCAAAGTTAGGGTTTCTACAAGGTTGAGCAGAGCAGAAGGCCAGAGTGTACTAGTGACGCAACTAGTGACACTGCTCTAATTGAGGGCCCAGCAGCAGCCGGCTGGCTGGGCCTACACTGTGTCCAGAGATCTGGCACAGGAGGTGATTCCACTTGATTAACAGAGCCTACCTTTCAAAGGGAAGTACCAGCCAAGATGAGCGGCTGAGTTGCTGGCTGTGGAGGGCAGCTGGCCCATACCACCAATCAATAAAGATGTCCAGTTTTGAATCAACTCCACTGTGTGAGACTGAAGTTACTCTCCAGCAGAAGGCACCACCGAGAAAGAGTTCCTCATCAGAACCATCTCTCTGCGGATGCAGAGATCCTGATGAGGTGGAGGCGCTGCACTGTATGTAGGTAGGACTCATACACACTACCTCAGCTGCCTGTCTGGGTTGACATCCCCACACAACATCATGCGGGAGACTCAGGAGTCCTGTTGCCAACAGGTGCACCACCAGACACTACCATGTAATGGGGACTGGTTAGACCACAGGGGCCAATATGAGATTGGGTGGGTCAGCCTTAGCCAGAAAATCCGTTACATTTGGAGGTGCTGCTGAGAGGACCTGTCAACGGGACAGGCTTTTGCTAGGCACACTGGGAAACAGGAGAGTGTATGCTGCCACTTTGTGCTTTGTTGGTAGGGAAACCGGGGGCGATCTGGGGACCTGAGAGGAGTGGGAGTCTGGAGAGGGGCTATAGCTGTCCTAGTCACCTTGAGGCAGCTAGTTGGTAGGATGCCTAAAGGAAAAGCCTGTTAACGTGGTCAGGAATTCTGGAGAGGGTCTGCGCTAGGCTGGCCAACAGTAGGTAGACGCCCCAGTATTGCATGGAAGCCCCAGAGTACTCTAGCCCATTCCAGATCACTCACCGAAGGGAGCACAGACTGGGAGAGAAAGAGAGACACAGCATACACAAAGAGAGTGAGCCTAGCCTGAGGTAGTGGAACTCGAGTGAGATCTAAATTAGGTACACAAGGTGGTGCATCAGGCAATCTTTATTGTATCGGTATTTCAGCTGCTCCGCAGAGAGGAGCTCCATGTACAATAACTGCAAAAACAAAATGAATATGGCGACCGCAAGAATGGAGGATCCGCGCAGTGCGAAAGGTCCAAGATGGCGGACGGAGGCAGATGGAGAGAGCGCACATGGTGCGTGTGCTAGTGAAGAGCAAGCTACAGACATGGTTCGAGAGTAAGCTGTTCAATGGTAGTCGGTGAGTGGGTCAAGTAATGGTAAGTGAACTAAAGAAATGTATTTTAATTAACTTGTTCATTTTTTTTAAGGTTTTTTACATGTGTATTTTTGTATTTTTTTGCTATATTATTTCTTGCCACTGTATGTATGTATGTATGTATGTATGTATGTATGTCTAGATCGATATATACATACAGGGTAAGAAATTATGTTGTTTTAAAAGCTTGTTTTGCTGTGTTTAAATTGATTTTGCCTATGCTGCTATGCATAAATGTGTGTGTCATGTATTTTAAAATTAGATAGATGTAATTTTTGGTCTTGTGTGGTGTACTTTAGGTCAGATTGAGGCTTGCTGTTGTATATTGTATTCTTTTTGGTACTTATATTTTGTCTGAGGATAACTTGTTCTGTTCAACGATTGAATTACTTAATTGTTTAATTGTTATGGATGGAATGTAAATTGTTTAGGGATTTAATTAATGAATGCTAAATGATTTATGGTTACTGGATTGGTTTAAATCGTATACTTGTTTGGATGTATTGGTATTTTGTTTGGAATATGTTATTGTTAACATTCATTTGCAGAATGTACATGCATAGATTGTATGCATGATGTATACAATGTAAATGCAATGTTTTGAGTGGCATTTGAGGCTTTTGATTGGCATTTGAGGATTTTGATTGGAAGATCAGATTGGATTATTAAAGGAAATGGATTTTATTGTAGTGTGTCTGTATGGAGAAGTGGTATTTATAGTACAGGTATTTATAGTTACCGCTATGGTAATGAAGCAGCATTTATGTATTTTAATCATATTGTGCGGAAGCAGGGGGTCTCCTGAGCTGAACCGCATTGATTTCAGGCTCAGAGACCCCCTACTTCCCGAGTTACAGGCCCCGGTTTGGGGCATGGGTTACAGTGTCGCCGCCATATTTATAGCGGCACGGCGCGTATGGGATGCTATAAAGATGGCGGCGACACTGCCACCCGATGACACATACCGGGGCCTGTAACTCGGGAAGCAGGGGGTCCCTGGTCCACAAAGCAATGCGGTTCAGCTAAGGGGACCCCCTGCTCACTGTACACTATTATTAAAAATACATTCATGCTGCTTCGTTACCATAGCACATAGCCGCAAAGGTAATTAATGATTGATTATTGATATGAGTGTTTTATTCATAGTGTAGATGTGCAGAGGGTCTCCGGAGCTGAACCGCTTTGGTTTTAGGTCCGGGGACCCCCTGCTTCCCAAGATACAGGCCACTTTAGGGGGTGCCGGTATCCCTCTGCTTTGTTTACATTCCGCGATCACGTGATCGTGACCTTTAAATGCAGAGGGATACCGGCACCTCATAAAGGGGCCTGTATCTCGGGAACCAGGGGGTCCCCGGACCTGAAACCAATGCGGTTCAGCTCCGGAGACCCCCTATACATGTACACTATCAGTAAAAGTTGTTTTGATATGTTTTTATTTTGCCGATGTTTGCGCAGAGAGAGCGACGTGTCTCTCTCTGCTGCAAACACATATCGGCAGAAACGGCTTATCGCCAGGTTATTGCCAGGTTATAGCCATTTTCTTTTAGAAACAGAGGACATAATAGATCATTGGTGGGCGGTAGGAAAGTTCAGTCACGAGGAGGTCGTAGAGGCCATGAAACACAGAGAGCAAGAGATTAGGTTGGGCATAGTGCAGCCCTAGGGAGTGGCCTTAGATGGTTACGAACCCTCGGTTCAGGAACCGTTGCTCTGGGTTCAGCCAGGCCGGGCTGAAGGCCGCAGGTTAACTAAAGTCAGTCGAGCTGAGCAGCATGTAGTACAAACGTATCGACATTCGCACGGGTTCGAGTTTCCCTATGTCCCGAAACTGTTAATGAGGGAGATTGACGAGAATCGGGAGAGGTGACGTATAGAGACTCTTAGGGCCTATGTTATAGAACAGTAGGAGCACCTTTCATAATGTGGAGGAAAGGGTAGCCTATTTAGTGGGGGTCTGGAAAGTGGGGAGGTCAGTATACATGGAACGGGTGGAGTACGTGTCTGGACGGCACCCTAAGATGGTTTTCTCTATCATGGTGCCTGATGATTCAGGAGCTCTAGTACGTAAACCAGACCCAGAGCACTATTACTGATGAGGTTCTCCATGTTGGGAGGGACCCATGTTTTCTGCCAAGCAACCATTTGATTGCTCTATTCAAATAAAGTATTGCGGTCACAGAAAATGTTATCAGGCATATAAAATGTGATAATCATTGTGTGAAATGTTTTTCTGTTATGTTCAGTTACCTTTAAGGATGGTACCCAAAAATTTAAGGCCCAAGCGGGTCGTTGGGTTTCCACCAGAGGGAAGATGTAGCCATGCCACCAAGGGCTACTTACCTGTCCTACTCCTGGTTAAGCCCTGGTAAAGCAGGCCTGCCAGTAATCAATATGGGTTTTTCCCACTCACTGGGTCAGCACTTGAGTGACAGGGGGAGGCGGTGACATCAGGCATGAGTATGTCCAATCATGGGACAGACCAGATGCCCTCTACCTGGCTGTACTTAAGGGTGGTGCCACCCAAAATTTAGCAGTGCCTCTACCCCCTTGAGAGAGGCAGGTCACACAGCCAAGAACCTGACTATTGGGCCTTCTCTGGTCCTCTTCCCTTCGGGGGAGACTGAGTGTTGACCATACCTCTGCCTCTTCTAGAGGGGCAGGGAAGAGCTTGGACTGCTGCAGGTGCCCTTGGCCTGTAGTGAAGGTCCAGGGACCATCTTTCAGTGGGTAGCTGAGAGTGGGACTGCATTGGGCAGAAGATTGCCGTGTACTGCTGTTGGTGTACAGACAATAAACCGTTCCTGTTGTTATACCTCCGGCCCGGTGTGTGATCTTGCTGGGGGAGAGGTTAGCGGTTCATCTTCGGTTCCCTGGAGCCTACGGCAGATGGAGGCGCTGCACTGCTAAAGATATGTAGGGTATGAACTCCAGAAGCCTTGTCCTGTGTCCCCACAACCATTGGCAGACGACTCAGCCCTCCTGTTACTAGCGGGTATCATGCACCACACGACCAGTAATGGCAGAATCTCCCACAGAGTGGGGGAAACACCATTACATGTACAATTCATATCTTTAGATACACCTTAGGGGACTGGCCCTACGCTAATAGAAAATGTTTCCCAACCATAGGTGGATACAGACAAATGTTTATAGTGTAGTAATCTTGATGCTTCATTATGATGTACTTGAGCTTCTTGATCTTATTTGTAGCATGTGTTGCTTCACACGAGCAGTGCGCTAAGAATGACAGTCTTCTGGGAATGTTTCCAAGATCTGAAATAATAGGATTAGGAAGTGACATGCAGCTATTTGAACCCCACTACAGCTTAAAAGTCATACAAATTTCAACACTAAAGATATCTGCCCTGCACCTTCTGTCCCCTAATGTCAGATCCTGCCTGAAGAAACAATTTCTGCAGAAAGCATTCCAATAGCTTGGATTCATATCTATCCTGTTCTCCACACCCACTTTGTCCTTACTAACCATCATAGCCAAGCACTGCTATCAACTGCACTTACCCAACCTCTACTGTCCCTGAAAGTCTCAACATACTCATTATACTTTAAACTCTGCAGGACAGGGATTGCGTTTCCTGTCGTATTTTTATGTTTGTGTATATATTAAGTAAGACTTCAATGATAGGATATGTTATACACATATATACTGTACACACAATACAACTTCTTAAATAACGAGAATAAGTTACCAGGTGCTCCCAAGAGAAGGACAGACAGCCATGGATCATCAGTATCAGGTAAAAATTGAATTCTTAAATATTTATTGATTATATAGTGAATGATCAGAGCATTTCCCTCCCCCACCTCTAGCCCGAACAAATTCATACAAAACTATATTCCTGGGGCTAGGAATGTGGGAATGTGCTTTGATACATTAGCGATTTTCTCTTGAATTTTGTATTTGTGCAAAATTTACACAAAAGTTCCCATTGCTCAGAATTCTGACAACTTTTCCAGAATTTCTGATTTTTTTTTTACATAATTGAACAGAAATGACAGTATATTGCCGTTTTCAAGACCTTGCGTATTGACTTTAAATGCACAGCAATTTTTTGGGGAAAAGATTGCTGATTTAAAAAAAAAAAAAAAACATTTGCCTGTTTTGTAAACTTCTGTAAAAATGTAGCAAATCTCCACTCTGCACTACAGTATAACACAGATGCGTGTTGCATGCATGGAAAATATTTGGAGTGTTTATCTACAGCTCGGGTGCGCAAACCTTTCAGTCTGTGCCCCCCTGCCTGCTCTCACACCTTGATCGCGCCCCCTCCTTCCCTCATCTACAGCGTCAAATGATGCAGTCACGTGACTCATGCTCTCTGTGATAAAGTGGGGGCTATACACACGCTCCTATCCAGCGCTGTGGCTACAATATGAACACTACACACGTTATTTACTTATCTTCAGTCCTTGAATAGGACACTCACCAACCAATCAGAGCACACGTTCTCTTTCAAAAGGTGGGGGCTGTACACACGCCCCTACCCAGCCTTGAGAAAGCATGCCTTGCGAAACGTATGTCGGCAGTGACGTCATCACGTCAAAGGGGCGGGACCAACGCTCGTGATTGGAGCGCGACCGTCTCACACTAGCTCCCTACACGGAGCTATGTATATGCATTGAGCTAGCTGTAACTTACCTGAGCAGCACCCGTGGCAAACTTTAATACACCCAGCATTAGCAAGTAGGTGTATAGCTATTTAGCACTACCACAGGGTCTATTACTCTATTTTTACCGGATACTTATGCTGTTTTTACCTACCGAGGTGTGAGTAGACACTACTTGTGTACTACTGTTCTCTTTTTATTCACTGCGGCAACAGCCACCTACTGTGTTCCTAATAGACACCCCCCTCAGGGGTGCTCATACACTGGTGACACATCCAGTGTGTGTCATCTGCCACACTGTCAAGACTGCGTCTTTATCTGACAGCTACTGTTACTGACACTTGCAGTGGTCTATTTGTTTGGACTGCCTTACTATTGGCTATACATAGCTATGATTGCAGTCTCTGTGACAGCTCATTGACACTGACATCCGCAGTGTTCCATCTGCTTCCTAAAACCTTATGATCACATGGGTAGGCTGACTCACCTATACTAACCTCAGTGTGAGTATTCCTATCCTTGCCGTTATCTGTCTCAGTCACCCCAGAGTGGCTGCACCTGTGTTATTATCAAGCAGACATAGGCCACCTCGGTATACACACTCATCTAGCTACACCCTGCATATATCATCAAGGGTGATAGCCCACACTCCACGCACATTATTCGGTATATTTTATTTCGCTGCGCTTTTTTGGCTCACCTTGAGTCCAATCTACTCTGGAAACCTAGTGTTCTACCCATTTTAGTTGAGTCATTACCCCCAATTAAAATATTTTAATCCACTCACTCCTCATTTCAGTCACTACCTTTCCATTCCAGTACACTGTGATTTATGTACATGTTTGAGTGCTCTCCAGTAGGGTTCTGTTCTCTCTGTGCCTGTTCTACATTTCCACCCCAGATAGCAGCACCACATATATATATATATTTTATATATATATTATACACTCTAGCAGTAGCGAGGGTTCCCTCCCCTATCCTCTTCCCCTCTCCCTTTCCCTTGAGTTCGTAGTTTATAGGTCAGAAGTAAACAAAGCCAGACCTTCAAGAGTAAGAAAGCAGAACTGAAATGAAGGCCTAGATTTACTATATTTCTATATTGATATCACTGTGCTTTAACGGTAATAAAATCAAAAGAGTTATTTTTACCAACATAATCACAAAAGTCTAAACGCTTAAATAGTGCAGCGATAACTATAATTTTATTGCAGTTATAAGTGTGGGCTAAATTTTAATCACAAGTGAGCATGCAAGTTAATGTAACTTAAGAATTAACGTTTCATTACCTATTCACATGATTCTCACTAAACATCCATACATGGCGATATTAGGCTACCGCCCCAAAATATCTCCCATTTTTACCACCTACCCCAGACTGACGTTAGGCCTAGTGCCTATGTATATAATGGTACGATGTGCCTAACTTCTATAGACATAGAGACTAAAAATACATAATATTACCAGTGTTGAACATATCAATATATTAACTTCTGAGAAACGCAAGTGGTAAGCAAGTCATGGCAAACCCATGACTAGTTGGCCACTTGGGTTACTTAAAGATTAAATTGGTCACATATGGCTATTATTATATTTATTTTTATTGCAAAAAATGAGATACACCGCTCACCTAATAATATCCTAATAAAAGTAGAACATGAATGAAATACAAGGTGCATGAGGAGAAATAACCAATGTGCACAGAGTCGATCCAAAGGATCCAAAGTACCACAATTATTGCACTCAGTACATAATATAATGATAGTTAGGACTGTAATAGCCCTTCAGATAATGTCTGATTGGCGATCATAATACTGTAGAATAGATCAAAGTGGACCAGCTATTTCAATAAAACCCCAAAAATAACAAAACTTTAATGCGTTCAAAATATATCATATATACACAATCAAATGAAGTATTTACAATAGAAAATGTATTCAATTCCTCTAAGTGTCGTGGTGATATAGACAAACTCACTCAGTTATTGTATCCATAATCCAAAAGAGTAAATGTAATATATAGCATTGTATATGCATCTAAATGGATATATGGAGAGCTGAATGAGATTGTAGGGAGACTCCAAATTAGATATGTGGGAAAAATTGGGTAGATAGTAAATGGTGTCCTAGTGTCCTAGTGTCCTAGTGTCCTAGTATACTAGTGTGCAATGTATGTATCTAATTTAATGAAATCTACATTTCATTGTTCAAATAAGCATATATGGAAACATAGCAACACAAGTTAAATTTATAAACAACCAGGTTAGGAATACCACTAACCCAAAAGAATATAGTGACTCAAGATGACAGAAATACTGTGTCAGCATTCAATTATGTTCCTAATGTACTGTGCATGTATTTCACCAATTAGGCTTACATAAATCCCATTGGAGTATAATAGATCTCTAGTCAGAGATGCTTCTGATAACTGTCTCCAATACTGAACCAGTCTCCAAACTACCACATGAATATGTGGCACAACAGTTGATACACAATATAGCAATGGCCAATCAGCGTTTGATCCAAAGGTCAACACTAAGAATACTGTGTGTAGCCAATGTTAGCTGCTGGGCTGCCACTTTGATCCACAAAAGATAAGTGCAGAGGCTCTACACGTCCACATACAAAGTTAACAAATTGTAGTATAATGCATAACATAGTAGCATAGTAGCAGCTCTTACACAGTTTATCATAAGAATACAATTAAATGTCTACAAGTAGCAGCTTTTCCACAGCTTAACATAAGGATATACTTAAATGCCTACAGGTTGTGATGGCCACGTGTAGTCCGTGGGTAAACAGTGTTAGTCTATAGGTGGCAATGAATTAGCAACAAACCTAAAGCAGCGCTACAGAACAAACATAAAGTGCAGTAGTTCACATGGAAATAGCGATGGCCACGGATGACCAATAAAGGAAATAGAATGCCCATATACAAGACGTTTCTTATGTTAGTCTCCCGTAGAGATCACCACTTCAAAGGCGACGTCCTCTTGCCGACATATGTTTTGCACGTGACCCGTGCTTCATCAGGGGGAGGAGTCTAAAATGCTGGTCGCTCAGCTATAATATAAACAGAAAGGTTAGATGGGTGTGTTGTCTCACTAGCCAAAAGTAGCGAGACTTCAACACTGTGAACAATCACCAAGGATTGGTCATATAATAGGAAAATGTCACAGGTAGTTCAATTAGGAGATGATTTCAACAAGTCTAATGACTCAAAGATGCTAGATCTGTGAGATTGATGGAGACTACAGGTATATATAGATTCCCATTGTCATAGTCGACATGCATTGGTGTAAGGCATTGTTAGGACCAATATGTCAGGCCAGAATCTGCACTCATGTTAAGCTTCCATTTTGTCTGGTCATAACTAGTTAAGATTCTGTAGTCAGCCTTTTGCTGAAATATAATTCCTAACGCACTCAGTTTCTGCTAAAATATATTTCTTTTCTTCCTGCTAAGGATATTGCTAAGATACTTTTGTGTTGTCAATTTCCTGATGTTTTAGTTAGAATATAATAGAATGGTTCTCTGCAAGAAGCAAAATAGTGTAATATAGTTGCTAAAGACTCAAGGTCTCTTTTGATAACAGACAATGAATAAGCTATGTATTCAGACAATTGCTTGTATTGTAAAAGACACGTCCCAAAAGTCACGCCACTAATATGTCCTGCCCCTAGATCACGCCTCTAATCAAAGCTAAGCCCAAGACATACCTAGGATACGCCTATGTCACACCTAGGATACGCCTATGTTACGCATATGTTACGCTTCTAACCAATATATTATTTTTTCTGTATAAAAGTCATTACCCTATGAGTAATAAATTGAGACAAAGGATTTGAAACCTGGCATGCGTTACGTTTCATTTAGTTCATCTTCCAGGCCTGATAAAGTTCATCAAAGATCGAAAATAACAGTTGCAGGGCGTGAAAGCTTCCTGGGAAGTCTGCTGCAAACGGTGCAGATGGTGTAGTATCCAGTCACAAGGCTTCAGTGTACCTGGCAGAGGAAAGGTTCCTCTCGGTTCTGAAGCATAGGCGAGGAAATTAGGTCATCCTTCAGGCATATATCTGAATGTATCAATAACACAATATCAATTACTACCATTTAACTCATTACATATTGGTGACTGGTATATTGTCCAATACAGAGGTATAAAAGTATACCAGAATGCACATAATTGAAAAACTGGTAAACAATTGACCCACGAGGGGCAAGTAGACCAGTAGGTCCCCTACATAACAGCATTCAATCACACTATTGTTAAACACTGACGGTATTAACCAAACATGAAAAGGTAGCGCTCAGAACACCCAATAGTGGTAATGATATAATGTATATTGTAAAAACACTTTTATTAATGATGTAAAGTTAAAATAAAGGGTATTAAAAAACTCCCCAGAGCAAAAATGGGCTTCAAGAGTGAAAAACTCCAATACAGTACTAAATAACTGTAGCCCACGGTGGGATATGAACAAGGCTGGATAGCCTGACAAAAATAGGCAGATGAGCCTACTAGGAGCAAGCTCCCCCCTCACACAGCAACTCTACAATTGATACTATGTTAAATGAAAATCCATACTCAAAATAGGTATGTAACAGGTATAGCAAAATAAGTCACTGCAAATAGGTGACAAATGAGTAGTTAATAAATGAACAATGTACTTGTATGCATGTAAATAAGCAGTAGAACAGCTGTAGGTGGTATTATAGTTACGAACCAGCTGGGGCAGAGAGCTGAGGATAACGATCCCCCCTCCCTTAGCCACATATGAATTCAAGGGTTAATACCCTCTTATATATATATAACATACACAGGGGGTGAATACCGCATCAACTGCCAATTAATATATGCAACGTCTAAACCTATCTTAACCAGGAAAAGTAAATCTGAGAAAGAAATCACAGAAAACACGTTAACTGCTAGGCGGTGCTAGAGGAAAGGGTAAATGTATAAACACAAAAAAGAAAACCTCTAAAAAGCACTCAGACAAGTATATGCAAAAATAGTAATGGTAATTTATTAAATCAAAAAATAATGAAAGACACAAACAGCTGACTGAAGAGCCTGCCTGACTGAATAAATCAGCAACAATTAAAAAAGTATTGTAAAGAAGCCTTAGCGGGCAAAACGCATTGTGGGACTTTTATAATTGTTGCTGCTGCTGACCCTGCCTGCTGACACTCTATTGGGACAAAAATTTTTTTCTCCCCATCCATGGAAATCGTTTTTTGTGGGTTGTGCTTGCCTGAGACTGCACTGTCTTGCCAATAAGGAGCTGAGTATCTTCCTTTGTTTCCCATCATTGTGATATATGTATTTGGGTCACTGAAGTACTTATTTAACATGCTTCCATATGATATGTATTATGTTATGGCAATAGGCATACAGGTTTCTGTCATTTAATATCCTGCATATTGGTATAGCACACCTGTTATTTACTTCACAACATTGTATTTTGCTTAATTTTCAAGGGTTAATATTTAACTACCTTCAGCTCAGTATCATTGATTATGGTTGGCCGGTCTTTTGTCTTCACTGTGGGAACTATGTTCCCATAAGTGATCACTCACTTTTTTGATACTGTATCATTCATGCTGGGTTTACAATATTGTACTTTTGTGTTTTTTTTTTGTTGGTTTATCTGTATGATTTTGTGATTTATTCAGTCAGGCAGGCTCTTCAGTCAGCTGTTTGTGTCTTTCATTATTTTTTGATTTAATAAATTACCATTACTATTTTTGCATATACTTGTCTGAGTGCTTTTTAGAGGATTTCTTTTTTGTGTATATATATATATATATATATATATATATATACACATGAATGAACACATGAATAAGTGCAGCAATAGTGGCTGTGTGGATGTATAAGGACAGCACTCAAAAAATGGTGATAATGTACCAGCTGAACAGAGACCTCATATGTATGTATAATCAACCATGAGATCACTAAAAAATGCTAATATACTTGCTATACTGATGTAAGGGTGAATACAGGGTTAAAACAATTCCCAGTAACAGTGCAGTGTGGTAGCAGGCTGGAACATCATATGGTAAGTGCTGCCAATATCACTTAATAGCCCATGAGGAGTTTAGGGCAGCGATCCCGGCGGCCATTTCGCAGAGGCGCTTCTTCAAGGGATATAGGTGACCTAGACCCTCAAAATGAAAATAATAATAATAAAAATGCTGAAAATAAATAAAAATGAAAATAAAGATAAAAATTAATAAATTATACGGGATACCATTGTTTGTAAGGTAAAATAGCTGAATATATAATCACAAATAGGAAGAATAAATTAATCCCTCATTAAATCCCTGGGAACTTAATGTTTGCAATTGAAATATCCATTGAAACTCGCGTTGGAGGAGATGTTTAGCCCAGTTTCCTCTACATTGCCCAAAGAGGACATGTTGATGCCCATAAAAGTCTGTGCATTGCTGTCACCATTGTGTGCAGATAACACATGTCTTGCTACTGGCGTATCGAGACAGTTCCTAATGGCTCCATTGTGTTCAAGAACTCTTGTTTTAAGCTGCCTGTGGGTGTTACCCACATACAGCTCACCACATTGGCATGTTATTAAATAGATAAAGCCTGTAGTGGTGCAGTTTATAATTCTTTATTTTATAAATAGTTGTTTGGGTGGAGTTTGCAAAATCCTTCCTGACTTTCATGAACTTACAGGCTTTGCACCTCGCACACGGGTATGAACCCTTGGGTTTCTCTCCTAGCCATGTACACGAAGATGGTGTTTGGAAATGGCTGCGTACCACTCTATCTTTAATATTTTTGGTACGTCTACACCCCATGCTTGGTGTATTCCCTAATACCTGTTTTGAATTCACATCTTCTAGCAGAAGTTTAGATGTTAAAGACCCTATGATATCCTTTTTTTCTGTGTAGGATTGTTTTGGAGACTATAACATTGTAAGATGTCTGGCTTTATGTCAAGCACAAACAGAACTTTGAGGCATGGACTAATGACACCATTGATGTTTTCTCTATGAATGAGATACATAGGAATAATAAACATGTAAAGTATTTTAAAAATGACTTCTTGGACTTACATACGCTTCCCAAGGTAAGATCTGGTGGGAGATAGCTTGTTTGAAAAACTACATTAAATCTAAGCTTGTCCCTAGGGGCCTTAGAGTGAGACTGCAACCATCACATCAAATCACTGATATAGAATTCATTACAAATTGGGAAAATATACTCCTTGATTGCTCAGCTAGACTGATCAAACTCCTGATTGACTTTGAATCTAATAAATTAGATAAAGTGAATATTGAGATTGAGACCTTATTATTGGATATCAAAGACTGGAAGACAAATCCGATTTTGAGACTCTAGAAAATAAGTTTAAACAAAACATTGATAAACTTACTGCTGAGATTAAGGTTCGTAAGCAGACTTTTTTTTAAGAGATTCAACAGATTTCAAAGAGGGAAAGATTTTCCGCTATAAGAACAGAAATTTGAGAGTTAGACAACACAAAAGGAATCAAGAGTCCTCCTCTGAATGGGAGGTGTCTGCCAGCGATAAAGAGTCAGAGGTGATCGGACCAGATAATATTGAGAACATCTTAACCCCTCTTCTTCAAAGGACTAGGCCTTTTTTTAGAGGAAGCGGGTCCAAGTACCAGTGTTCCTTTAAATGGAAAACTCGAAGGGGCAAAGGTGGACGTGGACTCTCTTTGAGACAGAGAGAAATGGGAGAGGAGAAAGGGAAGAAAGATTCACAGAATCCCCAAGGGAAGAAAAAACCAGAAATAATTAATTTGTCGACCAAAGTATTGAGTCCAGATCATGTGAAGTTACTGTCTAAGGGACTATCTTTTGCCCCACAAGTTAATTGGACCTGTTTGAAGTTGTTAAGGGCCTCAATTTATTTTCTATTAAATTTTCCTTCCATGCAGCTGTGCCAGCCTTTATTCTAAAGCTGCGTAGGACGTACCGCTCTGAATACCGTGGCCCGACGCGCTCTGTTTTCCAACCGTTTGGCAATTGACTCTTTTTTCGAGCGGTTTTCTATCGTGCGCAGAAAATTGCATTTTAGCGTTGTCTGCAATACCGTCTAGAAACTCAAGTGGGCGATCGCGAGCTGTTGTCTTAAAAGTCTAATAGCAATTCAACCTACAATACAGTACACAGTACAGCCGTACATTTCTGCAAGTCGGTGTGTGTGCACACAGTAATTGTAAATTTGAAGATTTATATTTGAAGCAGAGATTAATGTTACAAGTTCATACTGTATACAGTAGTCTGAGGCTCCTTAGCCATACACATAAAAAACATGAGGACACATACTGTACTGTATACAGGATACTAAAGGGAAAAGAAGTACAGTATTGAAACAATGTCGCGTCTTCTTCTGAATATAAAATATTTTTTACAATTGGAACCTTGTTGAAACGCATACTGTATGCGTGTCATCACATTTCTATATGTATTATTTATTAATCAATACTTTTGCTAGGCTTGCTCTTCTTTTCCGTCTGTTTTTATTTTATGCGCATGCGTTTATATCTCATTGGAACCTTGTTGAAACGCACATGCGTATCATCACATTTAGGCGCATGCGTGTTTTTTTTCGTTTCTCGACATTGGCATGCATAACAATTTTTGGGTATTCTGAGATTTTAATTCTACACTAGTCATGTAGCGTACGTACTGTATGAGGTGGGTGGCATACTGTGACTCATAAGAAACCCCCAAAATAAAAAGTTATAACCTTTTATTCTATACAGTATGTATTTATTCTACAGTATATGTATAGTATTATACTAGTATATGTATTGTTTTAATACTGTTTTGATTTAATGCACATGCGTGCATGACTTCCCATTCAATTTGAATTTCAAGTCTGAAAAAAAACCCTTTCTTTTTTCGTTTCTCAACATGGGATGGGCTTGCATTAAAATTCTTGATATTCTGAGAATCAATCACTACTGTAGCTTTTAATTCTACACTAGTCATGTATGTACTTTATGAGGTGGGTGGCATACTATGATTTTTATTGGGGGTGTGGGGCTCAAAACATTATGATGACCTGTTGAAAATATTTATTTGAACTAATAATCCAGCATACAGCACTCTCCCCCTCCCCCCGCACATGCACACACAGAAGGCTAAAGTGTTTCTGCTTCTTATCGACACCTCTCCCATACCATTCATTTGTAATGGTTGGCTTTCTGGCTTTAATCTTCCCGAGCGTGTCATCACATTTATGCGCATGCGTGTATGACTTCTCGACACCTCTCCCAAACCATTCAATTGTATTTATTTGTATTGGTGAGAATGACTCCTCCATCCACCCCCCAAACCCCGAAGCCATTCTTTAAAATCTTTGAGGCTTTGTTTACGGTAACGCATGTGCACGTGTAATAATCCCTTCTCGAATGACTCCTCCATGCACATACTGGTGAATAGAAATCTTTCTTTTTCTTTGGGTGTGTGGCGGTGTTTAAATGATTCTCGGGAAATTTAAAGGTACCGTATATTCCGGCGTATAAGACGACTGGGCGTATAAGACGACCCCCCAACTTTTCCAGTTAAAATATAGAGTTTGGGATACACACACACACCACTATACATATATATATATATATATATATATA
>WSYH01013409.1:0-17084 GCA_036426205.1 Ascaphus truei
GTGGGGAGGCAGGAAGGCCGGACAGCAGGAGGTTGCAGTAATCGAGACGGGGGAGAGAATGAGGGCCTGTGTCAGAGATTTTGCTGTTGAGCAACAGAGGAAAGGGCGTTATTTGTAATAGCGGGAGTAAAAAAAACGACAGGTTTTAGTTACCTTTGAATGTGAGAGAGGAGTCGAGTGTGACCCCTAGGCAGCGTGCTGTGCTACTGGGTGAATTATATTACTTCAAACAGTAATGTGGAGAAGAGCAGAAGGGCCAGGTTTGGGGGAAATATGAGGAGCTCTGTTTTTGCCATGTTAAGTTTAAGTGGCAGAGGCCCACCAGATGATATAGCAGAGAGACATTCAGAAACTTTAGTCTGTACAGCAGGTGTAAGGTCAGGGGTTTAAAAGTAAATTTGTGGTTCATCATCATAGAGGTGATATTGAACCCAAGAGATGGTGATTAGGTCACTAGAGAGAGTGGGTAAAGAGAGAAAGAGGTCCAGGACAGAGCCCTTGGGTACCCACAGAGAGATCTATAGAGGAGGAGGAGTGTGTAGCAGAAGAGGACACTGAAAGTACGATGGGAGAGGTAAGACGAGATCCAGGATAGAGCTTTGTTACGAATACCAAAGAGTGGAGAATGGGAAGAAGAGGGTGGTCTACGGTATCAACTAGCTGCAGAGACGTCGAGTAATATGAGCAGAGTGTAATGACCTCTGTCTTTGGAGCATGGAGGTCGTTAGTTATTTTAGTGCGGGCTGTTTCAGTTGAGTGAGCAGTGCGGAAGCTGATGTTAAAGGGTCTAGGGGTGTTGGAAAATGGAGCAAGCGAGAGAATACAACGCGTTCAAGGAGTGAGTTTAAGGGCAAAAGGCAGGAGGGAGACGAGTAGTTGCGTCACTGGTGGATATTTCAGACTACGTTCTACTTTGCACAAATGAATGTATCAAAAACTTCTGTAGCTTTTGCAGATCATTTGTAGCCAGGTTCATAAAATGGTTATTCAAACGTCTCTTTCATCCTCCAAAAGCTTCTCCTGTCGCTTGAAATCTCTGCCGTCCTGTTCCGCTCCATCAGCTGCACTTCCTTAAACACACCTTAACGAAGTGCCCTGAGGAGCGCTTTCTCCATTGCACCTGGCCTGTCTCAGCTCATTATTTGTTTCCTTAACATGCAAATACTATATATACTCAAAAGTATATCTGACTTCTAAAAAAACTAGAGCAAGGTCTGCTGTGTGTTGGACCGAAAACGTTGGATGAATAAATACTAAACACATGAGCACTGTTTTGTAATGCTACTCTTTTCGTAGACTCTTGAGTACAGTCGAAAAAGAAATTGCAGAACGGTAGTAGAAAAGGAAGAGTTAGAAAAATAAACTAAAAGTTATGAAACCTCATAATGACCACACGGATCTCCCCCCCCCCCTTTCATATACCAACCATGATTCTCCTCTCCCATTTACATTACCCAGACCCTTACCTCAATAATGGCCTGCCTGACTAGCTGAGCGAGACTCATGCTTTCCGCCTGTGTACTTTAATGGCGCCAAAACTACAGGATGAGAGCAGGCAGCGTGCTGTCACTCCAGCCAGAGCATATCAAATTAAGCACCCAACAATGCCTTGCAACAGGTCGCGGTTGCCCCCCTAAAGGCTGTTTCACGTCGTAAAGCGCACAGCCAGACACATCTGCAAGGCTCAATCAAATTCCTCACGTCTTTCCACTGTAATTTCCACTCATCCAGGACAAGGGGATTTTTCCGGCCTGAACATACAGCACACACTATTGTTTTCTTTATTTTTCTCCTTTGCCACTTGTTGCCTCGTTCGTACAGTAGTTCCTGTCTAATTTGCATCAGCAAAATCTCGCATCCCCCGAGTTTAAATGCGACATCTCCAAGTGGGAACAGGTCTGTCCAGCATGGTGACATTTAATTTCCTCCTGTGCTTCAAAGCCTGACACGTTAATAATCCGGGACGCGGTGTGCGGGAGGTTGTCATTACAGTGTCTGCCTCTGCTCTATGATATCTGTCTGGGAGAGGTCTGAATCCTTTTCCTGTACAGCGGGGATATGGGGGTGTCACTGCACAGTTACTGGGGGAAGGGGGAGCCGTGTCCGTGTGATCCAGTCACGGTGCCCAAGGAAAGTTGCTGATTTAGCAATGCCACAAAATGTCATTTTTTTCACTAATCACAAAAGCAACATTTTCTACCAAAACACCTACACTGGGAGCTGTGTACACGGGGATTTGTAGCATGTTTGTTTTAAAAAGCCCAAACCCCTACAGATCTCAGCCCTTATTCTTTTTCTCAAGCATCTGATCCAGGGGACCTCCTGATATTATTATAAAAGTGTTACAGGAAGTAATACATTGAGAGTTACTCGTTTCCACGTATGTCCTGGGCACAGAGTTATATGACATGGTTACATAAGTGAGCAGGGTTTGATATGGGAGTCAGTTAGGAAGAAATCAGAGATCACTGAACTAAAAAATTAAAGAGCTTTTCTGTCTGTCAGATCCATAGCTCAAAGGCCGTGGAACCCGGAGACCTGAAACTATGCATGCCCTATAGGAGATCATAGGAGTGTGCACCTGGGGTGATTGAAAAAAAAATCATAATAATTACATTTAAACACATTTATTTTATGGTGTTGAAACAAAAACTGCGTCATAAGTGATCAGTGATGGGTGATAGTGATTTAGAAAGGTATAAAATACAACCTGATAAGGTTTTGTTGCTGCTGGTCAATAGGATGGCTCAAAACACCAGGCTACATAGAAACAAAGAAATGACAGCGCAAAAAAACCATAGTGTAGTAAATTTAAAAAAACTATAAGGTGGGGGTGAGTATTGCACGTACATCAATAAAAAGGTAACAGCATGACATGTTAGGGACATGTTAACCACGCGCGGGAACAGGAGACACGGACAGAAGTATCTTGGACGTCCTCCCTTATCTGCTGGTATCCAGGAGCGGTGTGTGCAGCTCCACTTTGGGGAACCTTCCCGGTGCTGAAGGTACTCCAGCCGGTGGTTCAGAAGGGGTAATCTCCTAGTCGCTTCCGGGTTCGTCCACGCTTACGATGACGTCATTGGGGCGGCTCTCAGCCGGTAGTATCGTTGAGGAGAGAAGCACTAAAGACGCGACCGGCTGAGAGACGCCGCCAGATGACGTCAGTCGTAAGCGTGGACGAACCCGGAAGCGATACGAGATTACCCTTCTGAAACACCGGCTGGAGTACCTTCAGCACACGGGAAGGTTCCCCAAAGTGAGCTGCATTCACCGCTCCTGGATACCAGCAGATAGAGGGAGGACGTCCAAGATACTTCTGTCCGTGTCCTGCTGTTCCGCCGAGTGGTAACAGTCCTAACATGTCATGCTGTTAACCTTTTTTATTGATGTACGTGCAATACTCACCCCCACCTATAATAGTTTTAAATTTACTACACTATGGGTTTTTTGCGCTGTCATTTCTTTGTTTCTACATTCATTTTATGACTTATTAGCTGAAAATCCGGCGTTGCCCGGGATGTTAAGAAAAATGACGTGTTTGTGTGAGAGGTTACTAACATTCTTTGCAAGCAAGTCGTGGCAATTGCACTTCTTATGACAAACTCTGGGGGCAGCATTCAAAGTCAAACTAAGGCTGGCGTTATAGCGACGGCGACACGACAGTCAGGCTGCGGTTGCTGGAAAAATCAAATAGAGATGACTTCCAGCGGTCGCGGACCAAACCGTCGCTCCGTTGCGTCGTGGCTTACTATAAGAACACGCGACTGCGGCAATGCATTGTTTTGCCGTCGCGGCGCTGTCGCTGTCCCTGCCTACCTAATGCTGTTAGAACCATAGCTCCAACACCATGAAACCTGGGAGTAGCTAAAAATGCAAATCAGTGGTTAAAAATGGGATTTGCTGCGCAATCCCTGCGAAGCCGGGTACAGGCGGTCCTGGGTTATCCAGCGGAATCCGTTCTGGAAGTAGCGTTGGATAGTGACACCGTTATAAAGTGAGTCCGTGTTAATCAGTGGCGGGTGAGTGTCGGATAACGCCTTCGGCGTCCGAAAAACGGCCCATAGGGTTGCATTGTAAAGCGTTGGATATGCCATCGTTGTAAAGTGAAACGTCGGATAGCGAGGACTACCTGTACTTTAGCATAAAAGAAATAATGAAACAATAAAAAAAAAAAAAAGTTCACCCGTGCAGATCGTGGGTGAGATAAATGCATGAGAAGTGGGTGTCAGGCTAGGACCAGACAGATTTGTGAAATGCCCAATGAGGATTTTGGGACTCCCTTGTTTTCAATGAGGCTGCAGGTGTTGCTACTAAATGGAAAGAACACATAAATATTACCCCGCTTGTCGCCAATATTAAAGGATTAATATTGTGCCGCAGTCGGTGCATGGAGTCCATAACATAAATCAGAACAGGAAGAGGCCCGGAGGGGTAGAGACCTCCTTTAAACCAACAATTGATCCCTGAGGACAATTTGATGAGAAAACAGGCCCGTAATACAGAGCACAGACCGATTATGCGTGAGGAAACTCGGACTTGGTACATGGGTTTCGAAGATCGTCAGATAGCGTTACCACTTTTACAGAAACGGTTATATAGTGAGGAACACCGTTACAATTCAGCAGGCAACATGCTGACCTCCGCACTGGTACATTTTACACTCATATGGAATGTCTGGATTTCATTTCCATTACACAAGGTCTTCAGAAGTGCAGTGAAAATCTTGAGGACCTGGTCTTTATTTACTATATGTTCTCGTTGTTGATTTGAGTTTTTTATTTTATTTTTGTCATCAATCAACTTCCTCGGCGAGTATGGCCTTGAATACAGGATATATGCGGCTAACAATTAGATCAAGGCCATGCGGATTGACCAATCAGTCTACTTCCAGTGACAAGTTTTTTACGAAGATACTAATTGGCTGCAACAGACCCTGGACTTTGCCCGCCTGGAGAATACGCAGGATTTTGCAGTGAATAAAACACAATGGACCACATCCAAGTGGTACAAGAAGTGATTTCCCTAAGTAATAAATATGATTACGGTCATCTTGGATTGTAGATTACAAAAAAATTTGATTCTGTCTGACACCTTAGCGGTTCTAGGTGAATTAAGACTGTGTTGAAGAAGCGTACATTGATATTATAAAGAATATTTACGAGAATGCCACATAACCATTAGATTACATGAAGATATAAGCAAGATAAGGAACAGCGAGGGAGTGCGGACAGGAAGACACCGGATCAGCAAGGGAGTGCGGCAGGGAGACACTTGTCACCGGATCAGCAAGGGAGTGCGGCAGGGAGACACCGTGTCACCAGGATCAGCAAGGGAGTGCGACAGGGAGACACCGTGTCCAAGGATCAGCAAGGGAGTGTGGCAGGGGAACCCCGTGTCACCAGGATCAGCAAGGGATGTGACGGCAGGGAGACACCGTGTCACCAGGATCAGCAAGAGGGAGTGCGGCAGGGAGACAATGTCCCCAGGATCAGCAAGGAGTGCGACGGGAGACACCGTGTCACCAGGATCAGCAGGGGAGTGCGGCAGGGAGACCCTGGTCACCAGGATCAGTAAGGGAGTGGGCAGGGAGACACCGGGTCACCAGGATCAGAAGGGAGTGCCAGAGGGAGACACTGTCACCAGGATCGCAAGGGAGTGCGGCAGGGAGACCCGTGTCACCAAGATCAGCAAGGGAAGTGCGGCAGGGAGACACCGTGTCACCAAAGCTTTTAACAGAAAACACTGGAAGAATGTTCAAAACATTAAATGGGAAGAAAAAGGATTCAAAATAAACAGTGATACTTAAGTCACCTCCGATGTGCAGATGACATGTTTTTGCCTCAAGTCCAGAATACCTCCAGCAACAAATTGAAGAACTCGCCGAAGCAGTTAGAAAGTGGGCCATCTGTATGAATCACCATGATCAAGATCAGTTCACCAAATGTGTCAAGTCTGCAAAGATCGAAATAAATGGAATAGAGCAAAGAGGTTGAAGACTATGTCTATTGGCCGCCAGTAACACGGGTGGGAACCTATGAATGAAATCAGTAGGGAATGAAGATGGGATGGAGGCATTGGGAAGAAACAAGACAATCTTTCAAGGGAACCTTCCACATGGGCCTCAAAAGGAAAGAGTTGTGACCCGCGTATGGCCCACCGCTCACGTATGGATGTTAAACTTGGACCCTGAATGCAAAGATAATTCGAGAAACTTCAGAGAACGAATGGGTTTAAAACCAAACAAAAGCTGTGACATCATCACAGGGTGAAGAGATTAAAAAACAGTGGGCCGGACATATCGACAAGAAGAAATTGCCATTGTTGGACAACAATGGCACTCTACTGAATTCCAAAAGAGATTAAACGAGAAAAACAACGACCAAAAGTAAGATGGGAGGGATGAAATCAGAAAATGTGTTGAGAGCAACGTGGAGAAGAGGCTGTAACCGCAAGTACATGGAAGATCATTGGGGAGACTTCATCCAGCGTGGAGCGCAGGGCTGACGATGATGCCCACACACAGACAGTATGCTGCTAATGCAGAATGGGAAAACCATTGCAGAGTGTATGATTTGAATCTCAAAATGACGGAAGCTGATTGTACATGTTCTTTACTGCTGTGTGTCCCTGTCTACCAGTTTTTTAAACGACAGAGCCTGCTGCGGTCTACGGTTGGCATCTTGGTACACAGCTCCCTCTAGTGGAGAAAACGGTGGCATCTTGGTACACAGCTCCCTCTAGTGGGAGAACACGGACAGGTGTGTAACATCCTACGGTATGCAACAAGATCTTGAACAAGTAAAGCAGGGGTGCTCAACAACAGTCCTCGAGAAGCTCCAACATGTCCAGTTTTAAGGATATCCCTGCTTCAGCCCAGATGGATGCTCAATCAGGCCCAGCTTCAGCCCGGTGGCTCAATCAGTCCCTGCTTCAGCACATGTGGGCTTGATTAAGTACCTTTGCTGAAGTGAGATATCCTTAAAACCTGACATGTTGTTGGGTCTTGAGGACTGGAGTTGAGCACTCTTGGCGGTAAAAGGGAGAACATTTTAATCCTTACAGAAAAGCCTCCGTTCTTCATGCTGCAAAAGTGGAACACAGATGCAAGAAACAGCACCATCTTTAACATAGAAAAACATTGAATTAAAGCCACACTCTGTCCACACTAGTGCATACTTTTAACCTTACTTTAAGGAAATGCATTACTGCAAGAAATATAAGCTACCTTTTATTCTACACAAAAACTAAGTTAAAAAATGTTATTTTTCAAAAGGTACTGACTTTTTACTCTAAGTCAGACACTGTGCATTTTAATCTTATTCACCCAGTGAAGGGAACGTATTAACATGAACATACAGTGTGACTGTGAATGACCCTTAACATTGATTCCATCCAAATCATGCGAGTTTGTGTAGGCCGATAAGAAAGAGATTAAACGACAGGAGAGCTTGTACATTGCATTGTCGCAGTTCTTTGTTCTGCTGTTGGCTAAATAAAGATTGCTCTTTTTTTTTTTAAGCAGCCCATTGGGAGAAATACAGCACAGGAAACCTTCACTTGTCAAAACCATGCTGGCTCTTGCTATTCATGAGAGGGAATGACAGTGACAAGTCAGTGATGAAGGACGATAAGTGTGATGGGTGGTTCCGGCAGCCACAAGGATGGGTATTCCGGGAACCGGTGCAGGCTCCTCTTCCTTCATATGCGGATGTCTCTAAGGACAGATTCAACTATTTTAGGACCGTAATCTCCCCGCTGAACATTCAGCAGCAGCTGATGAAACTGTTCTTTCAGCGGGAGGAGCGCATGAGAACGTGTCCCCAACCCCCACCTTCTTAGATTGTAAATCATTGGAGTAAGGACCGCTTCATATTGTCGTGGTGTCTGTCTACTCTGTTATTATTAATGGTCTTCTCCTCCATTCACCTTGTTACTGTGCTGCTGAATATGTTCGTGCCTTAACATATAACAAGATAATTTTAATGACAACCATCAATAATTGTTGAGAAAGAAATAATAAGAGGTGTAAGTAGTCTTGTATATAATTATAGTCGTGGTGCAAAGGCAGCATTGAGCGCAAGGCAGTTTTGAAGTCAAATTCCTTGCTGGCGCCCACGTGTGATCATGGGAAAAATTGTTGCCTTGTAACCAAAAACCGTAACGCACAATGACGTCACGCTACGAGCATCAGGCGCGCAGAGGTTGATAAACGCATGCGCGAAAAGGTGTTGTGGGCTGCGGCGCGCATGCGAGAAGCTAATAGTCACCCCCACAATGCACATTAAAGCCCTTCACGCTAATCACCTACTGCGCATGCGCACAACTACCCTCGCGCTCCTCTGCACAACGGCTGACTAATGCGTGGATCCCCTGACGCGTGCACACAACTTCTCCCCAACCGCACCGAGCACACAACACCCCTGTCACCCACCCCCACACAGCATCGTTGTGTGTGCCCTGCTCCCTCGAGTTCTCTTCGGACGTGAGATGCGCGTGTCCGAGCAGCTCGCGGATGGGGGAAGAGTCTGGGAGAGAGCCTGTGGGACATGCTCAGCGCACCCTCCACACCCACCGCCACACACCCACTCCCACACGAGTGACGCATGCCCATCACTGACGAGCACACACGCGGAATTCACAGTTACTATAAATATAGAAGTGGAAATAGATAAAACGCCGTTCTAAGTCAAACTTTGCATTTTGGCACTGAAATTGTGTTTTTATTTCATCACAAATACAATTTCTGTGACAAAACTATGACAAGAACAAAGAGAAGTTCACTTAAAATGCGTCCGTGCTTGGCCACACACACACACGTTTTTGCAGGATACAGGTGTGTTGTAACATTGCAGCTGCAATGCAATCTGGCAAGGTTTCAATTGTGTTCACAGGGACCTTAGAATTGGATCTCTAAAATATTTTCATGTTTCCCAAGAATGTGAATCACAGCGTATTAACTAACGAGTCAGTGAGTGTTCACAGAAGCAGTACAGTTAATAATAACCCTTTTAGTGTGACTTATAATGTATAAATACAATTAAAGTAACCCTTCTGTAGTATGACCTTCTAATTGTATAAATACAATTTCAAGGGCAAGTACAGCGGTTGGTGTAAATTGAACATCCAGGTACAAACTATACTTGTAAAGTACCTTGTCCCAATAAGCCTCCATGATTCCACTAAATAGAAATTACAACAGGACACAAAAAGTAAGTAAACAGCCGGGAGTGTTTGATCATAACCAGGAGTTGACCGTCCTTTAATGGAAACAAAGCCTAGAAATTTTCCTTGAAGAACTGAAGTTGAACTCTCACACTGAGCCTTGATCTCCTTAGCCAGGGATGCGGGATCCGCAGAAGAACACCTGCACCTTGCCCTTGTTTCCTGGTCGATTTTCTGGAACACCTGGAGTAAAAAAAAAAAAAATAGGCACGGGCTGAGAACTGCGAAAAGGGGGTGCGGATTCCCGGAATCAAGAGGTTCACCTTGTTCAGACGGGTCGCCTGGCTGTGTAAGTGTCCTCAGTCCAGTGATGGAGTCTCGCTCCTCCTTCTGTGCCAGTAGGTCCAGAGCCATCTGCAGGCCAATGGCCTTCATGTCATTCATGCTGAGAGCCGAAGTTTGTACATGTGCATATACAGGGGAAACGCTGCCCTGCAGCAACGGGCACAGAGTCACCTGCATGGGGTAGCCGCTCTATTCTCTGCACCAAAGAGCTGGCATCTTATATTTGATGGCAGGAACACGGAAATAAAGCAACCAACCAAGCTCACGTGGAGCTCAACAGCCGTCTAGCCGACACTGCCGCACCTGAGGTCAATGCTGATGGTCCATACTTGCCAGATGTGCACCGGTTCTTCACTTCGTTTTGCGGGCAGTGATGTGATTTGTGTACATGACTTAAACAGCATTTGCAACCTATGCAATGATCAACTTGAGGCCCTGCTATCAGTGCCTGTGCTGTGGAAACAAATATCAATGAAATGCCACAGGAAGGTGAGAGAATAGTCATAGGTAAACCTGGTCACTATTTGCTCATTAAGGGGGCCTATGCAGAGGAGCAGTCAGACGTTAGAATAATTGGAGAGTTGAGAGTTTAGAAAAAGTAGCTTAATGGAGAGTTTTATTCTCCTATGCAGAAATGGGCGAAAATTCGCATTTTTAGCATTACTGATGTGGAGAATTGTAAATGAGGAGATGCGCGCAGGAAAGGAAAAAAAATCGCGCTTTTTTTTGTTTCCCTATAGCGGCGAGCTCCGCGTTCTTGCCAACTTTAGTTGGCGGAGAAAATTGACGAAAATCGCGCAAAAACAGCCGCTAGATGGCGAGCGCGCCTTCTGAATTCGGATATTTTTCAGACTGTGGCGAGTGTAGTTTTGCCAGCCGCGCGCGAGATTTCAAATAGAAAAAAAAAGGCGCGTTTTTCCTACCTCGCCATTTCAGCTGGTTTTTTCTCCGGAAAGGCGAGATTTTAAATAGCGCTGCTCTGCATGAGGCCTTGTTTGTTCTCAAATAATGTAGTGTGTATTTATTTCTCTCAGCTGTGCTTAGAGCCCCCTGCACACAACCAGGTAATAATAGCAAGCACAGGTGTCTGCAATAAAGGGCCTGATCTTCAGCGAGAGGGTCCTCTCTCTCCCCCTCACCTCTTATAACGCTGACCCTGGCATGGGACAGACCATCACTTCAAACAGACTGAAAACTATCGCGCAAATCATCTTTTTTGTAGCAATTTGTTGTGCATAGATAATCTTATGAATATGACGATAATTCATCTTTTTTTTTTTTTCCATCAGAGTTTTCGGCTGATGTGCATTGTAATGTTGCAGCGTTTAATAACTAGACACAGGACTGTGAAATATCAAAGTTTCTGTGGTCTAAAAAAATAAAATTAGCACACGTCTTGGTGGCTCTTATCCTGTCCCTTGTGAGTGGCGCGTGTGATGGGTTCAAAGGGACAAGCAGAGACACGTACCTTCCGGTTCCTCATCGGCCTGGTCCATCTCCAGCTTGGTCAGCAGGCTCACAAACCACTCGAAAGAACTTCTGGTCCGGTTTATCCAGATAAAGTCCACCTACAAAAATGAGCGCCCATCAGATGGGAAATTTTAATGAGTGCCGAGGATGGAATCCCAACGGAGTCATTATCTACCCAACCAAACCATTTTAGTGAGAGAGGCCTGGCATGCACTGAACAGCCACGTGAGCGGGCCATCGCAGTCATGAAAGGGTTAATGTTTTTTGTTTTTTTTTGATGAGTCAGTGTAACAGAATGTGCCACAACAAACATTACAGAGACCAAAAGAGAGAGAGAGTGTGTGTGTGTGTGTGTGTGTGTGTGTGGGTGGGTGGGGTGTTGTGTGTGTGGTGTGGTGTGTGTGTGTGTGTGGTGGGTGTGTGTGTTGTGTGTGTGTGTGTGTGTGTGTGTTGTGTGTGTGTGGGTGTGGTGTTGTGTGTGTGTTGTGTGTGTGTGTGGTGGTGTTTGTTCTCCAAAACCCTCACCTTTCTCAGCTTTCATCATGTCTTTGAGAGTCTCACACACGAGTATTTACAGTTGGGACAGTTCGTTTTCTCATCCGTTGAACCGAGAGGACACAATGAAATAATGAATGCTCCTTCAGCCGAGATTCAGCAAAAGCCGATAAATGGAAGAAGAAGAAAATGGGTTACGGTGTTGAACACCAATTTTTCACTTACCGATTGACTATAAGCCATATTGCAAAGAAGAAAACAGCGATTAGAGCAAATAAGCTAAAAATAAAATGTAACTGCAAATTATTCATGTGCATGAATGCTATTCATACTCCTGATGCCTGCAGAATATAGGGGGGTAACCGCCAAAAAATAACCAATTGTTCACCTACCACAGGTTGGACATTAGCCTATCTATCTTGCTATGTGTATATTGATAATAACACAAACACATGTAGAGCATATATAGTGTGTAGAGTAATACTCAAATGCAGTCACAGTGCACTTTTGTACTTTTTATATTTCAATTTCCTAAAAAAAAAAAAATGGGTATTCGTTAGCCCAAAGTGGAAGTCATGGGGATTATCGGGCGATAACCGCCGGCGGCTGCTTCAGTCAATTATATTAATGTCTTAGTAGGTACCCTTGGGTGCCCCATGACCGTCGTGATGATCGTCACCGGGGGGTAGGGGCTTCCTTCCTGTACTCAGATAGTGTTGATCAGGAAGCCTGTGTGGAAGAGCAGGGGCAGAAGAGTGTAAAGCTTTAAAAGTGAGGAGGAGAATTGAGTGCGAGATGCGGGATTTGATAGGAAGTCAGGAGAGTGATTTCAGAAGGGGACTGAGACAGATTTAGAAAAGAGTAGAGTGATTCTGGCAGCAGCGTTTAGGATAGATTGTAGGGGAGGCAGGAAGGCCGGACAGCAGGAGGTTGCAGTAATCGAGACGGGAGAGAATGAGGGCCTGTGTCAGAGATTTTGCTGTTGAGCAACAGAGGAAAGGGCGTATATTTGTAATATTGCGGAGTAAAAAAACGACAGGTTTTAGTTACCTTTTGAATGTGAGAGAGGAGTCGAGTGTGACCCCTAGGCAGCGTGCTTGTGCTACTGGGTGAATTATATTACTTCAAACAGTAATGTGGAAGAAGGCAGAAGGGCCAGGTTTGGGAGGAAATATGAGGAGCTCTGTTTTTGCCATGTTAAGTTTAAGTCGGCAGAGGGCCATCCAAGATGATATAGCAGAGAGACATTCAGAAACTTTAGTCTGTACAGCAGGTGTAAGGTCAGGGGTTAAAAAGTAAATTTGTGTGTCATCATCATAGAGGTGATATTTGAACCCAAGAGATGTGATTAGGTCACCTAGAGAGAGTGTGTAAAGAGAGAAGAGGTCCCAGGACAGAGCCCTTGGGTACCCCCACAGAGAGATCTATAGAGGAGGAGGAGGTGTTAGCAGAAGAGACACTGAAAGTACGATGGGAGAGGTAAGACGAGATCCAGGATAGAGCTTTGTTACGAATACCAAGAGTATGGAGAATGGGAAGAAGAGGGTGGTCTACGGTATCAACTGCTGCAGAGACGTCGAGTAATATGAGCAGAGTGTAATGACCTCTGTCTTTGGCAGCATGGAGGTCGTTAGTTATTTTAGTGCGGGCTGTTTCAGTTGAGTGAGCAGTGCGGAAGCCTGATTGTAAAGGGTCTAGGGTGTTGAGAAAATGGAGCAAGCGAGAGAATACAACGCGTTCAAGGAGTTTAGAGGCAAAAGGCAGGAGGGAGACGAGTAGTTGCGTCACTGGTGGATATTTCAGACTACGTTCTACTTTGCACAAATGAATGTATCAAAAACTTCTGTAGCTTTTGCCAGATCATTTGTAGCCAGGTTCATAAACTGGTTATTCAAACGTCTCTTTCCATCCTCCAAAAGCTTCTTCCTGTCTGCTTGAAATCTCTGCCGTCCCTGTTCCGCTCCTATCAGCTGCACTTCTTTAAACACACCTTAACGAAGCTGCCCTGAGGAGCGCTTTCTCCATTGCACCTGGCCTGTCCTTCAGCTCATTATTTGTTTCCTTAACATGCAAATACTATATATAACTCAAAAGTATATCTGACTTCTGAAAAAAACTAGAGCAAGGTCTGCTGTGTTGGACCGAAAACGTTGGATGAATAAATACTAACCACATGAGCACTGTTTTGTAATGCTACTCTTTTCGCTAGACTCTTGAGTACAGTCGAAAAAAGAAATTGCAGAACGGTAGAAAAGGAAGTTAGAAAAATAAACTAAAAGTTATGAAACCATCATAATGACCACACGGATCTCCCCCCCCCCCCTTTCATATTACCAACACTGATTTCTCCTCTCCCATTTCACATTACCCAGACCCTTACCTCAATAATGGCCTGCCTGACTAGCTGAGCGGAGACTCATGCTTGTCCGCCTGTGTACTTTAATGGCGCCAAACTACAGGATGAGAGCAGGCAGCGTGCCTGTCACTCACTGCCAGAGCATCAAATTAAGCACCCCACAATGCCTTGCAACAGGTCGGGTTGCGCCCCTAAAGGCTGTTTCACGTCGTAAAGCGCACAGCCAGACACATCTGCAACGGCTCAATCAAATTCCTCACTGTCTTTCCACTGTAATTTCCACTCATCCAGGACAAGGGGATTTTTCCGGCCTGAACATACGCACACACTATTGTTTTTCTTTATTTTTCTCCTTTGCCACTTGTTGCCTCGTTCGTACAGTAGTTCCTGTCTAATTTGCATCAGCAAATCTCTGCATCCCCCGAGTTAAATGCAGACATCTCCAAGTGGGAACAGGTCCTGTCAGCATGGTGACATTTAAATTTCCTTCCTGTGCTTCAAAGCCTGACACGTTAATAATCCGGGACGCGGCCTGTGCGCGGAGGTTGTCATTACAGTGTCTGCCTCTGCTCTATGATATCTGTCTGGGAGAGGTCTGAATCCTTTTCCTGTACAGCGGGGATATGGGGTGTCACTGCACAGTTACTGGGGAAGGGGGAGCCGTGTCCGTGTGATCCAGTCACGGTGCCCAAGGAAGAAGTTGCTGATTTAGCAATGCCACAAAATGTCATTTTTTTCACTAATCACAAAAGCAACATTTTCTACCAAAACACCTACACTGGGAGCTGTAACAGCGGATTTGTAGCATGTTTGTTAAAAAGCCCAAACCCCTCACAGATCTCAGCCCTTATTCTTTTTCTCAAGCATCTGATCCAGGGGACCTCCTGATATTATTTATAAAATGTGTTACTAGGAAGTAATACATTGAGAGTTACCGCTCGTTTCCACGTATGTCCTGGGCACAGAGTTATGATGACATGGTTACATTAAGTGAGCAGGGTTATGATATGGGAGTCAGTTAGGAAGAAATCAGAGATCACTGAACTAAAATAATTAAAGAGCTTTTCTGTCTGTCAGATCCATAGCTCAAAGGCCGTGGAACCCGGAGACCTGAAACTATGCATGCCTACTAAGGAGATCATAGGAGTGTGCACCTGGGGTGATTGAAAAAAAAATCATAATAATTACATTTAAACACATTTATTTTATGGTGAAACAAAAAAACCTGCGCTCATAAGTGATCAGTGATGGGTGATAGTGATTTAGAAAAGGTATAAAATACAACCTGATAAGGGTTTTGTGCTGCTGGTCAATAGGATGGCTCAAACACCAGGCTACATAGAAACAAAGAAATGACAGCGCAAAAAAACCATAGTGTAGTAAATTACGGAGAGAGAGACTGACTGACACTGACTGAAGAGATGAGAGGCATGACTGATTACTGATGACTGACTGACTGAGAGATTGACTGACTGACTGACTGATAGAGAGACTGACTGAAAGACTGACTGACTGAGAAAGAGCCTGACTGACTGACGACTGGAAGTGAGGCATTGACGAGAGACTGAATAAGGAGAGAGAGATTGAATGAATTGAATGGGACTGACGAGAGGAGAGAGAATGAATGACTGAGAGAGGAGAAGAGGGAATGAGGAGAGAGGAATGAATGACTGACTGAGAGAGAGACTACTGGACTGAAAAGACTGGCTGACTGGAGAGAGAGCCCTGACTGACTGACTCTGACTGACTGACTGAGAGAGAGAGATACGTACGGATATGACTGATAGAGAGGAATGACTGACTGACTGAGGAGAGGAGAGGAGGATCTGGACTGACGGCTGACGACTGAGAGAGTGACTGACGACCTGACTGAGAGAGGATGAATGCGGAGAGAGAAATGTCATGACTGACTGAGAGAGAGGGAATGAATGATGACTGACTGGAGAGAGGAGACCGACTTCTGATTGCGAATGGAATGACCGAGAGAGACGCAGAGAGAGGAAGAAGGAGAGAGGAGTGAGAGGAGGAGAGGAGATGACGAGAGAGAGAGAGAGGAGAGGAGACTGACTGACTGAATGATGAATGAAGAGAGAGGGTGGACTGACTGAGTTTTAGTGCAAGAAGGCGAACACTAGAGGAAAAGAATGACGGTATATTGGATTGACTGCAGAGAGAGAGGGAAATGAATGAGGAATGAAGGATCCGGAGAGGAAGGCAGAAGATGAAGACGGAGTTGTTCTGAAGTGAAGGAAGCGAGAGAGGCGAGAATATGAATGATTTGACTGCGTGAATGACTGAAGAGAGTGAATGCCTGAAGATGGCATGAAGCGACGAGGAGAGGATACGAATGAAAGATCTTGATATGCAGCATGACTGAGATTCGAGAACTGACTGATGAAAGATGAGAGAGGACGAAGACTGACTGAATGAATGAGAGAGAGGGAGAGAGGACTGACTGACTGACCGAGAGATGGAGGGGACTTGATGATTGGGGGGGAAATCTAGGTTGACTGACTGACGACTGACTGAGGAGAGAGAAGCTGAATTAATGAATCTGACTGGAGAGAGAGACTGCCTGATCTGATGACTGAGAGGAGACCTGATCTGACTGACTGAGAGAGGAGAAGAGAGTTGACTGAATGGTACTGAGAGGAGATGAGGAGGATCAACTGGAGACTTGAGAGAGAGAGGACTGACTGACTGACTGAGGAGAGCAGACCGACTGACTGAATGAATGAGAGGAGAGAAGAGAGAGAGGACTGACTGACTGAGCGTGACAGAAATGACTGAGGAGAGAGACCTACTGACTGACTGAGAGAGTGACTGACTGATTCTCTTTGTACTGACTGAAAGAGAGACTGACTGGGAGTCTGATTGACTCGTATGACTGACGAAAGAGGAGTCTGCCGACTGGATGACCTGACTGATGTGAGAGAGAGATGTTGGACTGATCTGATTGGAGAGAGAGACTTTGACTGATTGACTCTGATGACTGATGAAAGAGATGACCTGTTTCTGACGACTTTACGAAAGAGTACGGAGACTGACCTGACTGACTGACGGAGGAAGAAGAAAGTAGAATGACTGAGTCTGACTGACTGACTGAGAGGTACTGACTTGTCTGATTGACTGAGATAGACTGACTGAGTGACTGATGACTGAGAGAAGAGGTGCAGGACTGATGACTGAGAGGAGAGAATCTGACGGGACTGATGAGAGGAGACTAACTGACTAGAGAGAGGACTTAACTGAA
>WSYH01013410.1:0-13622 GCA_036426205.1 Ascaphus truei
TAACAGATATAAAGGGTACATACACGACGCAAAAGTTGTGGGCTCATTTGTTATATCTTTTCTGTTCCCTGTTTTGCTTTTAGGTTCTAAAAAGAATAAACAAACAAAAGGTTTGTATCGTGGAGGGGAGGTGGAGGCATATGTCTTCTGGGCTGGTAGCAGACTACAGGAATGACTGTCCAGTTATCCGTACAGGTTTCCTCCTGGATCTAACTTGGTTAGATAGGAGGGGATTCAAGTTCTTTTTGGTCCGAAAGGTTCTGTGCTCACAGAGCTGCACTATATATCTTTCTGTTTCATTTCCTATGTATCCATCGGTGACCTGCGCTCCCTGGTTTCTACAAACCATACTATACAAAGGATCATCTAGGAAGGTCCAGCGAGGGTCGAGAAGCAAATTGTCACCGTTTGTATATTATGTTTGATTGTTTATTTGTGTATTATTGTACGTTCAGAACATCAACAGGAGCGCCTGGTGAAATTTTTTATTTTTTATTTTTATTCTTTATACAGGAATGACCGTTCAGTTATCCGTACAGGTTTCCTCCTGGATCTAACTTGGTTAGATAGGAGGGGATTCAGGTTTTTCCAGAAGCGATCAGGCAAAAGAGTCTCTGTTGCCTTCTGCCAGCCCATTTTGGTGACAATGACTTGGAGTTTAAAAGGTCAGTTGAGTTGTGCAGGCCCTGAAGCAATTAACAGAGGCTGGCGCGGGAGGAACAAAGCCATGGGAAAATATTACAAAGTTTTTGTTTACTCCATGTCACTGATTTGAAAGATCAGATACCTGTGCTATTTTTCAGTATGGGGTCCGTGCTCCGATATCGGTACCGATATCTTTAATTTAGCTCTGCAAGAAGGCATGGGGAACGCTTTGGTTATGGCGGTGCGCCTAGGAAAATTTAAGGTTTTAAATGTCCTTGGCAGAGGTGGGGTTGGCCTGCCAGGTGGGGGTGCCCAGGAAGTAAGGAGGTGGTTTGGTGAAAGAACGTATTCGGTTGGGGCTGGTTTATAACGCTGCTATCAGATATGGTAGCAGTGGGAGTAACGTGCCATGGCTACGTCAGTGGGGCCCTGTAGTATTGGCAGGCAGCCTGGCAGGGGGTGGAAAAAAGATTTAATATATGAAAGTCATATTTAATAAAAGCTTTGGCCTTGTTCATTCAAAAATCAGTTGTCCTTGATATATGGTTGGGGTGAGAGTGCGGGTGATATCTTGCCATAGGATTGGCAGAGATAGAGCTGTAATGGAAAGGTAATTTGTGAAGATGGAAAGGCTTCATTGTACATCTCCAAAGTGCGGGGAAACAGCTTCAGGTGAGGAGTATCCTGCTTGTGCAGCCAGCGCAACGTAGACAAACAAATTCTTCAAAGTGCAGGTCTCCTCTAAGCCAGAGATACAAAGGAGAGCTCTGCTCACAAGTTCAGGTGAGGAAAGGTCCATATAGGAAACGTTGTCTTTCCACTGTTTTTGGCTGCCACATTAAATGGAGAATTGAATTATGAACTTGTGAGTAGAGTTCCACTTTGTATCTCTGTCTAAGGGCAGGTCCATACTGCCGCAGACCGTGCTGAGGCGTGCACCCGGGGCGCGATCACATTGCCTAAAGGCATTGATCGTGCCCATAGACAGCGCGGATGCACGCGGGCGCAAGCAGGAGGGGGCGCGCGTTGCGCAAGAAATCAATTGATTTATTGGCGCGACAGGCAGGTTACGTGAGCGGTTCCAGCTCCGTGACGCCCCTAGGCACGCCCCCCATTGCACGTCCACCATGGACGGAAAACGCACCCGCTTCACGCGGGTGACGTCACAGCCTTCGCACGCCTCCGCACGGGCAAAGGCTGTATGGCCTTAGCCTTAGAGGAGACCTGTACTTTGAAGAAATTGGTTGTTCATTGTACATCTGAAATATTTTACCAATACTAGAGCAATGGTAACATCAGGAACATCCGCTAACAGCTGCAAATGTCCGTCTTGTAACTTACTTAACCTTAATACATCAATTACATCCATTTTGTGCAATAGCGCCGTTTGAACTAAATACTGTATGCAACTCAACAGAATGAAGAAAGTAACCTGAGTGTTTTCCTATTAGATTAATTGAATAAACGGGTTGCTGAAGCCCTCCAGTGCTGATACAGTACCTAGGAGGGTAACATTGTATTGTGTAAAATTATACTGAAGTGCTGAAGATAATCACCACTGTTTAAGCTCCAAGAGGATAATGGAAATCTCAAGATAAAGGAAAGTAGAAAAGCAGCATTGCAGGTTTATACATCAAATGTGGATGTTTTTTTTATAATAAACCAAAGACAGAATGATCTCTACCCTTAAAAGAGCAGTTCCACCGAGACTGATTTTTTTTTTATTTACTCAATTATCTTGGATACTGTATGTATGCACAGAACAGGAGCGCAGATCTCATGGGACATGTGAAGAAAAAAATAGCACAAAATAGTGCATCATAGTATTTAAAAAATAATCAAGAAAAACCAGTAGGCCAGTGTCAAATGCACTCACACATTGCAAATTCTTTTCAGCATTAGAGACCAGTTAAGCGTATTCAGGTGATGATATATGCAAGGATCAGGCAATGGCTCCAGGGAGAGTTAGGTATGGAAAGAGATAAAATGCCAACATAGCGTGATAATGTTAAAACGTTTAATAGATGAAGGGGATAAAATCAATGCACTCACATACATTGTGCATTGAACTAAAGCGTTGTGAGCTCACTGGTTCCAGCAAACAATGTCCCAACAGTCCCTCTGCTTAGCATCCTTCACGTGAGAAGAATGGACCGTGTAGATCTCAATGGATGCAGGCATCAGGCTGGACAGGCTCTCAAATTATGCTGGTAGTTTATTATTCAAATATTGTATCTAAAATACACTTCTAAAGAGTTAAATATGATCCCCAGAATATGTAAATTAGGTATTTTCTTGAATGAACCGCTTCTAGATTTCACCTATATCTCCATTAATTCAACTAAAAGTAAGCAACCCATAATTTGTACGCTTGCTGAAAAAAGTTTTAATTAACCCGGTTGAGAGTTTATGAACATTGAAAGCAGACCCACAGTCCGAGCGGGATTTGACCCTTTCTCTTAACATGCTTATCAGAAACTAATTAGTGTAATTGGCTTCCTTAGAAAGACACAATTACCCTTAAAGTATTAATTTTATGTATTTGTATTCTGCGAAAAAAATGAATGTTTTCCCTTTTTGGGGGGTTCCCTGAATTTAAGCGTGTTAATCTGTTTAATTAACGATGCCATGATAATTACTTTAGAAAAAAAATAAAACAACCATTTGCCGCATAGATTTGAGGATTGACAAACAGTCCTCTCACCAAAATACATAAAGATTAACATCTCAAAATATTCTGATCCGCTCAGGAATAGTCACAACTGAATATAAATCTACCTCTCCGTCCTACTCTAAAATAGTATGTGGTGGCCAACAACTATGAAGCAAGGAAAGGACTGAGATGATTGGATACCAAGAAGGATGACATGGAAGGAGGGGTCAGGAGAGATATTGGTAGAGAGGGGCACATGAGGACGAGGGACCCATTAGGAGAGAGAAAGAGAGAGCACCTGTCCCGAGGAGCCTTGCGACTGATGCAGTGGGTGGAAGAACCTTCTTAGCCTGGTGGAACAGCACATACCGGAGATAGCGAGTATGATCCAGGAGAGCACTTCATCTGTGTAAAGGGGACCAGGGTATACTGGGTGTCCAGATGCTAGTAGTAGACCAAGAGGAAACACTTCCTGTCAGGAATGCCCCTACGACACTTCAGTATCCTTTGCAACGTACACAGCTACAGCCAGTCTTTGCGAAGTAACTGTCCTGCACCTATAAACACATCCATACTTCCACACGAGCTCCAAAGCTGTGCGGCACCAACTGTGGCCTATTAGCACCTAGGCCACCAGGACTGAGAAAGAGAAACTGTGGGACAATTGCGCATTTGGGTGCATACTATTCTCTCTGGGATAACTGTCATCAATATTGTTTATGGTCCTCTGACTTTTGAGGGCCATGGTATGTGATCTCTGTGTTTTCCTATATAAAGTGTTGTTATGCAAAATGCCCATGTCGCGATATGTTGCCTGAGCCCAGCCTGGTTTCTTACCGCCTGAACAGTTTCTCTTATGGTACAGGGGAGGCGGACTCAGGCCCCCACCCTAGCGTACACATATTAATACATCTATGGAAATAAAGAGGGGTTACATAAAAATGAAGTGATATTGTTTCTACTGACTGTTAATCATTTAAACTTCAGATTGCTCTGTAAGGGGTGGGTACACACACACACACACAGCAGACACACACACACGCAGACACAGCACACACACACAGCGCACGCGTGCGCACACGCACACACACACACACACCATAATACTGAGTTAAGTTATGGTGAGTAAAAAAAGTGACAAAAACCCTCCACAGGAAAGCAAGCTGTGCTCAAAGCTGTGACCATGCAGCAAGCTTTAGCCTATAGGGAACCATGTTAAAAATGGTTTTTGAGGCAAAAAGTGACACTGTGTGCTCATTTGCATGTCATTTCCCAGAATCCCTTGCTGCAGTGGAAGTGCTGTATGCTGGGTGATAATGGGGAAAGGCGGGGTTGCAGACCTGCCTAAGACATGCAGATGAGCATACAGTTGTATTTGCATATTTGCTTTCCTGTGGAGGGTTTTTGTCACTTTTTTTACTCACCATAACTTAACGCAGTATTATGGTATAGCCTATCCCATAGCCTCTTTGCATACCCAGTTAAAATCAACCCCACACTGATGAGACCCATAAAGGTCGAAACAGCTGTCTGTGGGTGGTTTTCTGGGTATGCACCTTAACCCTGGCTGTGCTCAAAGCTGTGACCATGCAGCAAGCTTAAGCCTATAGGGAACCATGTTAAAAATGGTTTTTGAGGCAAAAAGTGACACTGTGTGCTCATTTGCATGTCATTTCCCAGAATCCCTTGCTGCAGTGGAAGTGCTGTATGCTGAGTGATAATGGGGAAAGGCGGGGTTGCAGACCTGCCTAAGACACACACACACACACACACACACACACACACACACACACACACATACACCCCCACACACACCACACACACCCACAAAGCACCACACACACACACAGCACACACACACACACACACACACACACACACACACACCTTTCTGCACATCACACACACACACCTTCTAGTTATTTTTCCTATTCATTCATAATATCCTTCAATAAAACTTCCACTCACCACTTAATTCTAATGAGATTAAGTAGTGGTCCTTTCCATTTGTTAAAATAATTCATTTGCCAACAAAATGGCTCTTGTGTTTGCCATTTCCAAGTAGAAGCGTACAGGAAAACCCATCAGCAGATGGCTTGACGAGAACAGAGATGAAACTTCGGATAACCAGACATCATAAAAGCTGTCATTACAAGTTGTCATCATTGGCGACTTATTTATTAACTCTCATCAAACATTACTCCCTTTAGATATGAAAAGTCAAAAACTCTAATAGACTGAGACCGAGTCTACTTCCACCAGCTGCTCCCATTTCAGACTGCCAGCTTGCTTTCTCTTCTTGAGCAGAGCGCCAAGAAAGCTGGTTTTACATGCTTAGTTATCTGCACTTCCATTCTTGCTGAATAGGCTAAGCGCGGCCAAGCGGCTCTGTATACAAAGCAATAAGCCTGCTTACGATGGTTACTGTAAGGCGCATTATTACTTCTCTTCTAAGATTTAAAAACTCACCACTATAGCAAGGTGTATTGATCATGGTAAAAAGTGGCACTTTATGATTAAAAAGATATCATATCAATATCATACAGACGAGCCAACGAGTATTCTAAAGCTTGCCTTACACTAGCCAGGTACATGCTGGGTACATGCTGGGTCACCTGCTGGGTAAACATTTCATTGACATTTCTCAGAGGCTAATGGCCTCGGATTAACACAGCCAGGGGTTTCCGGGCAAGTCTCATTCATTTTTGAATGGAACTGCCAGGGACGCCCACTGTTACTCCGTGGTCCATTAGCTGTCTTGCAGAAATGGTGAAATGTTCCAGCATGTACCCATCCAATGTACCCGCATGTAACCCAGCATGTACCCTGGTCTTTTTGGAGATTGCCCCAGGTTTGTTTTAGAATAATCGTCAGCACAACAGTATCAATATCATGAGACATGAAGTATTTTAATAAATCTGATGTTTCGGGGTTAATGTGGTTACTGTTTGTCTGTAAATACAAGATATTGGCTTTATGACAGGTCAAGACTCTTCCTGGGTCTGTGCTGATCTACAGTACAAAGAGGGCTTAATTGGGGGAGAGGGGCTATCACTGATGGCCCACTAAAAGTGAAATGTGATGATGGCTAGATCCTGGGCTGTCAGCCTCGAAGGAAACTAACATTCCCAAGATACGCCCTGTGCATCACGGAGAGAAGTGACAAACAGGTCACCACTTAGTTGGAGGATTTTATTAAAAAATCAGGATATCATGTGACGCCATCTATTCTGGATACTACAGGTACTTTTGGCATGTTCACTGTAAGGGTACATTAATAGTTAGCGTTATTCTAACAAAAACCAGTGTAATTCCCCAAAAGACCCAGGTACAACCCAGGTACATTCTGAATACATGCCTTAAACTTTCCTTCCTTTAAAATAATACAAAAAAAAATAAAAATTAAAAAACTTTCTTAAAAATTAAAAAAAAACAAAAACACAAAAAAAAAAAAAAAAAAAAAAAATTCTTATCCTTAAAAAAAAAAAATTAAATTAAAAAAAAAAAAAAAAACCTTAATCCGCCTTAACAAATTTCCCTTAAACTTAAACTAAAAAATAAAAAAAAAAAATTATCCATTAAATCTTAAAAAATAACAAAAAAATTCCTATACCCTTAACAATTATAAAAAAACAAGAAAAAAAAAAAAAAAAAAAAAAAAAAAAAAAAACAACAAAAAAAAAAAAACCTAAACAAAACACCACCAAAAAAAAAAAAAATAAAACAAACAAAAAAATAAAAAAAACCCCATTAAAAAACAAAAAAAAATCCTTAAATTAAAAATAGAAAAAAAAAAAACTTTAAAAAAAAAAAAATTCCCTCCTTAAAAAAAAAAAAAAAAAAAAAAAAAAAAAAAAAAGAAAAAAAAAAAAAAAAAAAAACAAAAAGCAAATTCAAAAATTAATTAAAAAAAAACTATCCCCAGCATTTCTCATTGATTAATGGCTATCAGATTAACAGCGGGGGTCCCTGGCAGTCCCATTCAAACTGAATTGGACTGCAGGGATCCCTGCTGTGTTAATCCTATGGGTCGTTAGTCAATGCAGAAATCCTTAAACTGCATCAAATACCCAGAACATAACCCAGCACATACCAGCACATACCCAGAATGTAACACGGCTAGTTTACAGCAAAGTTAGAATAAAACGTTGCCTCTACTGTAATAAGGGAGGACAGATATTAATTTGTAGTTCAAACTGGGGCGTTCTGTCAAAATGAGTCACATTACATCAGCAAACTCACCTGAATCTTTTGACATGACTCATGTGTGTCATTTCGTAAGAGAAATTAAGATACAAGGTCTTTCATATATTAGAAATACAATAATTTATTGAAGCCAAATAAAGTGTCCAACTTTCGGCTGTCACTGCAGCCTTGTCAAGGAGTGGCATTTATAATATCTGTGGAGCCTCTACATTTCCTTTCTTCGGTCTGTACTTGGATTCAGTGGGCCTCACTCATCGAGGTAGAGGGCACGATATCAAATATCTTATATTATTTGATTTTTGGTGTGCAACATTTTCCCACATTACTTTCATATATTTAGACAGATTTTTAAACGTCTTTTTAGAGGAGATTTTTTCTAAGTCATAAAACTCAACCCAGTAGCGATTTATGACAGGGGTGAACTTATAATGTTCTCAATGAAGGGAGGTCAGATTAAAAAGTCCTACTTTATATATAAATTGGAATTCAACAAGAACTGTGTTTGCATCAGATACATGAATTTTCATCTTCTACTCCAGTGACCTCTCTGGGAAAGACCTATGAACATATGGTAACGTGCTGTATAAGGCTTTCTGTTTGTTTTATCCACCTGTTATTTAAGAAACTGTTCAGCATTTATTGTATAATGTATGTTCTTGGAATAATCTTTTTTTCTAATCTAAACACTGTATTTTTATACATATAAAACAATCTTTAATAATAATGCTTTGGGGCTGAATGAAATGTGGCACATTTGTAGAGTGTTACATTTTCGGACAATGCTACACAGATCTTTGTGTGCTAAGTGATAGTATTTTTATAATATAGTCTCCAGACTGAACTTGCATCATTTCAGGTCTGGCGATACCCCTGCTTTCTGAGTTACAGGTCCCATTATGGGCCCACGTATCGGGACTTTAAATTTGCTGGAGATACCGGCAATCCATACTGGGGCTGTACCTGGTAGTAGAGGGCCCGCCCTGAAAGTCATGTGGTTCAGGCTGTGTGGACCCCTTTCAATACTATTTATATAAAATATAAATAAAAAACAGAGCTTCATTACCTAGTGCTAACTGCCTAAAGTATTAAGGTGTTAAATAGCAGTACCTGGTTGTTGGTGGTTAGAGGTGGTAGGTAAGGTTAATTTGCCCCAGGTGTGTGGTTAGGCCTTCTGAGATGGATTAACCCTTCCTTACATATCGTTACAACAGCTAAGGTAATGAAGGTTAACACCTTGTACCAGGCCTATCCACAACCCCTGGGGCAACTATGCCTTCACCCACCTCCTTTACCAGCACCAAACACCCCTCAACCCGATCACCACCAACAGGAATGGGCAAAAGTCCTATTTCCCATTTAAATACTATAAAGTACACTAGCCATTGACTCCCATTGATTGTGATTGTGGTTATCTATGTCCTCAAAGGGGTACAGATAGCCACATTGGCACCAAAGGCACCCTGCTACTCACCACCCCTCTACGTCCACCAACCCCCCTCCCTCCCCAACCACCACCAACACACACAGTAATGGGCTAAAGCCCATTATTAACCACTAAGGTAATGAGGGGTTAACACCTCCGCAACTCTTCCGGGAGGTCTAAACATCCACCTTGGGGCTACACAGCTTCACCCACCACTCTACCACAGCCAAACCAGTTACTGCTATTTGACCCCTTCATACCTTAGCGGAAACAAAATATCGGGTTTAAGGTGCGATGTGCATATCAAAGTTACTTGAATAGCTGATGCTGGCAAAAAAGTGCGTTTGGGATATTGGAGCTACCGCACAGCTTGGCTGAGCAAGAGCGCTAATGCTCATTAAATTGCAATTCCAAGCGATTTTGACATGTTATCAAATCTTTTGAACAGCTACACATGCAAAATGAATCGGAAAGTGCATGTAATCAGCGTTAAATCCCTTATCGAAGCTACCTGAATACCCCCCTTAGTCCTGAAGTTTTTCTTGAAACTTGCATCCTTCCCATTTGGTACTAGAACTCATGAATCATATCTTGATTCATTAAAGCTCAACTAACTAGGCTATCCCACTGCTGTTGCAATGACATACATGAAACAACTATAGGGGTTTTACTTAGAATCTATGGTTTGTTTCCTCTATGTTTGACTTGATATCCATCTGATTTCTCCACGCTCATTTGACTTGAAGTCTGTTTTGCCCCTAGATCACATGGCTCCAGAAAAGCTCACTATTCTCCGAGGCAAGTAGAACAGATGATAGACATTGATGGTAGTCCATCCATTTAATTGCTGAACTCCTCTGAGAAATTCATAATATGTGAACTGTCCACCAAGAGAGATAGCCTCATGAGTGAAACTATACATTAAAAAGATAGAGGCTTAATGAATGAGGATGTCTATCAAGAGAGAGTCTGATTATAGCCAGTATACCGCCCAAATGAGGGCTGCCTAATGAGTAAGACTGTTTACCAGTGAGAGACTGTCCAATGAGCTGCCATGAGTCCAAAGACAGCGACTGCCATTGTGGTGAGACCATTCACCAATGAGAGGGACGTGTAATAGACTGTCCACCAATGACAGAGACTGCTTAGTGAATGAAACCCCACCAGTTTTATTTTCTGATAATGGATTCCTTTTTAGCTAGCAAACTTCCAGCATAAAGTTTTTAAAAATGGGTCTACGAAAATTGTCCTCTTGTAAAACTTCTTAACCTAGCAAAGGGCCCTCACAATGCTTCTTTTATTATGGAACAGAAGCCTTTCTGGCTTATAACAAATGCTTGAGCCTATGAGCATTGAGCTGTGTTGACCTGGGTTGCAGTGTGGTACACAGTGCAGTTTGGATTAAGTGTGGAATTATAATCAGAAGTTAAAACAAGGAAGGTATAAAACAAAGTGGTACAGCTGAACCCCTTTTATAACGCGGTGCTTGGGGTCCACATATTATCACTGCGTTATAACGGGGAACCGGAAAAAAATGGCCACTCAATCAGGGGTTTCCGCGTCCGCCCAGAGGGGGAGTGTATCTGTGTGTGTGAGGAGGGAGGCGCTGGCACCATGCACGATCCCAGAAAACAAGAGAGGTAGGAGATCTTTGTGTGTGTGTGGTGTGTGAGGGGGGAGGGGGAGCAGGGAGTGCTGGCGGCAGCAGCAGCACAAGCCAGAATCAAGAGGGTAGGAGATAGTGTTGTGTCTGCTCCATTCCTGTACAAACACCTTCAATTCCATTCTGAGCAACACCATACATGTGATACCAGAAGCATGAACATTGCGTTCTTCAAAACTGCATAACGACTTATTAGACAGGCTTTGTCTCCATAATAGTGACACTCCATTTTATACTGTATATGTAGTAACCTCTAAAAAAGCAAGGAGACCGTGGCTTCAGAATACACTAATCCCACTGCAGGGGGCTGGCGCACAACTCAGTAATACACAAGTTTGCACAAACACAAGCTATTATTGATTGATTTGACTGACCAAGTACGGGGAACTTTTGTTTACTTTAAAGGGTATTTTCCCCCCAGGGCACAAGCAGAAATTCTACAGCACCGTGCGCTCAATTAATATCCATGTTTCATTAGCAGCATCCTTTTGAACATACTTAGTTAGATACCACCCATGGCCCTGGACATCTATAGCCCTGTATACTATAACTATCAATCACGAGACCAAACTACAAACACCCAATGAATCAAGCCATAATGCTGACCTCAATACATCAAAGAGGTCAGTCACACCTCCATGAGAAATTGGCGTTCATGGTGGGGCACTCTGGGCTGGGTGTTTTGGGACACACTTCAGTGGGTTAATCTAGAAGAGAGATTAATGGGGGAAATAACTACACTGGATAACATGTTTATGTAGTGGGGGAGGACAGGGTGCAAGTGAAAGTGAGTGGCAGGGTACACAACAGATCAGCAAACAAGATGGGAACGGGCTCCTGCAGACAGGACTGATTGTTGAAATTCAGCAGCAGAGATATACAAAGAGGCTCAAGTTATTTTTTGTTCACCTTATTTCTGTGTTAGACGTGGAAGTGGGTTAGTGTTGGGTCTGCCGGGGAAGGCAGGGAGAGGATAGTTCATCTTTAGTATGTGTGTTGTGTCTGTTTAGCAATAAGCATTGCATTGAAAAAAAAAAAAGCAGCTTGCATGCTGGGTGCTGGCCGAGGGAATGAAAGGTAGGAGATCTTCGGGAGCCCACTCACACAGCATTATAGCGGATCCGCTCTTGTAGTGGATCGCACTATAACGGGGTTGAGCTTTGAGCTGTATATAGAACTACAGAAATGTTGTAACGTAATACTCCATAATTGCAACAATGAGCAGGATTGAAATGCCACTCAACGCACATCTGCCACATGTATGTGCACTTAGACGCAGCTGTTTCACGGAGCAAACAGCTGTGGGAAGTGTGAGCAAGTTGGTCTATTTGGAGTCTCAGATTGCTGATTGAAGTGGCATGCAACATTGAGGACATTGACAACCTTCAAAGTAGCTTATTGTTCCACTGAGCAGGGCCTGGCCTGGGACTGGTGGCGCAGAGGGTAGAGCTGTGACTGAGGACCAGGAAGAGGTAGCAGCAGGTAACACTTAACAAGGAAGTCCAGGGGAAGAGGAGAAACAGGCCAGTTCTGAGCTGACCATCCCAATAGATAGCCAGAGTCAGTGAAGATATTGGAGGTGTCAGGGAGGAATGCCAATGCGGGAGAGATTGATTCCTCTAGCAGCCAGGGGATAGTTCCTCCAGCACAGAGGGGACTCAGAGAACAGACAGATTGTAGTCCATTTAGGAGGGTACTGTAGATATGGCAGCCTGTTGCCATGACCAGTTTTGTTGTCTCCGGGTGCTTGGCCCTTCCGGATCGGTAAACAGATGTTGGAAGGGGCTGGGACTGAGCAGTTTTGTACACTGTTGGCACCAATGATTATAGAAAGATGGAGGGTCCTAAAAAATATTTCAAGGATCAAGGTGGTAAGCTTCAGACAGGACCTCCAAGGTAGATTTTTCTAAATTCTACCTTGCCGATGTGCTTACCCCAGTGAGGTAGTTGGAATCTTAGGGGTTTATGCATGGCTAGAAAGTGGTGTAAGATGGAGGGTGTTGGTTTTTAGCTATGGCTCATGGAGGTGTAGTAGGGGGAAGTGGGAGTTTGACAAGCAGAAAGGAAAGAACAGATAAGATAACAATAGCAGCAAACTGGTAAAACTTAAATGCATGGAATGGGACACCTGGCCATGACCAAAGCAATGCCGGTGGTCCGCCGCCCACACAACTCACTGCCGGAAGTGCCGGGCCACCGCTTGATTTCGCCGCACCCCACGCCATCTTTAACCCTCAATATCCCACCCATCTGCTATCTTTAAAGAGTCCTGCGCACCGCACACTGACCGCTCAATTTGCCCCGCTCACCGCTCCGACACAACATCTTTAAATGTCTCGTGTCTCTGGTACTTAACACTCTGATGGCTGCATTTAAAGATGGCGCGTCGGAGCGACGGGAAATTCACACGAGCGGACATTGAGATTTAAAGATGGCGCCTTGACGGAGCACGTGCAGGAGTGCGCACAATGAAATGTCAAATGTGACTAACCGGCGGTGAGTTGTAGTGGCGGCGCACTGCTGGTGGCGCTTGGTCTCGACAAACGTCCTAGACAATAATGCATGCTTGCTAATGCAAGAATTTGCATGTCATTTCCCAGAATCCCTTGCTGCAGTGGAAGTGCTGTATGCTGAGTGATAATGGGGAAAGGCGGGGTTGCAGACCTGCCTAAGACATGCAGATGAGCATACAGCTATATTTGCATATTTGCTTTCCTGTGGAGGGTTTTTGTCACTTTTTTTACTCACCATAACTTAACTCAGTATTATGGTTTGGCCTATCCCATAAGCCTCTCTTGCATTCCCAGTAAAATCAACCCCACACTGATGAGACCCATCAAGGTCGAAACGGCTGTCTGTGGGTGGTTTTCTGGGTATGCACCTTAACCCTGGCTGTGCTCAAAGCTGTGACCATGCAGCAAGCTTAAGCCTATAGGGAACCATGTTAAAAATGGTTATTGAGGCAAAAAGTGACACTGTGTGCTCATTTGCATGTCATTTCCCAGAATCCCTTGCTGCAGTGGAAGTGCTGT